>WNWK01032527.1:0-21834 GCA_009830355.1 Cherax destructor
AGAACTGCAGACACAACCTCCATTTTCAAAAGCACCGTTAAAAAACATCTTATCTCACTTACGCACCCAACCGATAGCTAACCACATGAAAACTACTTTATCTTGCACATATCCACAGCAAAATACACTTATTGATATCTGTGATTCCCCTTAATTTGCACAGAACTAACCAAAATTCTGATACAACTGTTGCTTCATAATTCTTAAGCTAGTCATAAGTTTGCCTAAACACTCCAATATAGAAACTGTAATATGCCAATACATCACCTTTACCATTAATATATATACTAATTGTTAAATTCTTAAATGTTTAAATTCCAGTACCTCAATTTTGTAAACCTAGTTAATCACTACAATTACCTAACCTTACTATCTGTATAATCATTGTGTCACTATAGAGTAAGACCTATCATAAGACTGCCTGAAAAGCCTAGGCATACCTAGGCATATTATTGGCCATCTTGTAATATCTACTTCATAAAATGCATAATTATAAGTACACCCCACCTTGTATATTACCAGAAATAAAGAATTTGAATTTGAATTTGAATTGGAGAAGCCAGGTATAGATACTCCAAAAATCCGGGAAAAGGTAATGTGTAAAATTTTATGGATTCCATTACACATTGGATTACTCCTTCATGAAAAAGTTGATATGTTGGCAAAAAAAAAGTACCCTGATGGAAAATATGTAATATTAGGGGCCTGAATAGATCTATCACTATGATAACGTGAACGTAGATAAGTACGGTCTTGGAGTAACTTGCAGTGTGAGCAGCAGAGTGACTGACTACCAGGCAAAGGCTTGGTTACAAGTACCTCTGGAAATGTAGCAGGCACACAGATGATGATAATCAAACCAAATGTAAAATATGTGGCCAGTCCTATGGTCACTCTCTCTCACACTATGTGCTTAACTGTCCACTTATTAGGGAATATAGAGACAGTACACTAACCTATATATTTACAATTCTGGACTGACCCTTGTAGGTTTAGAGCTTCTTTATGATTATAATAAACTAACCAATTCAGTGGCGACATGTAAAAATCTTGAACCTTATTAATCAGCTATTAACTCCTCTTTAATAGAGAAAGAAAATGAGTTTTCTTTAACTTTTCTTTACAGTCCGTTTTCTGTTTTTATTGTGGGTTGACTAAAGAAAAAAGTAGGTCATCAATATAATTAGCCTGTTTGTACGATTTTCATAATTTACATAACTATTATTGCTCACTTTCATTTCAACTTTTAGTAAAATTATATGCAATGACATAGAAAGAAAAACAGACAGGAATAATTTTATTATTAGATCTAATATCAATTACACAGTAAACTAGCAGTTTGGACGCTAAAATCTGAGCGTGTGAGATCTCTCTGATGAAAACTGATTAAACAGTGATATATTCACTGTGTACCAGCAGCAGAAAATATACAGATTATCGCTGACAACGTATTACTTGTGTGATAGTGTATGACTGACAGTGTATAATCTGTGTAACTGACAGTGTATAATCTGTGTAACTGACAGTGTATAATCTGTGTAACTGACAGTGTATAATCTGTGTAACTGACAGTGTATAATCTGTGTAACTGACAGTGTATAATCTGTGTAACTGACAGTGTATAATCTGTGTAACTGACAGTGTATAATCTGTGTAACTGACAGTGTATAATCTGTGTAACTGACAGTGTATAATCTGTGTAACTGACAGTGTATAATCTGTGTAACTGACAGTGTATAATCTGTGTAACTGACAGTGTATAATCTGTGTAACTGACAGTGTATAATCTGTATGACTGATAGTGTATAACTTGCATAGCAGTGTATAAGTTGTATAACTTGCATAGCAGTGTATAAGTTGTATAACTAGTAGTGTATAACTTGTACTCAATTATAGTTGCAGGGATAGTCTCAGCTCCTGGCCGCTGTGACGGTGTACGTGTGACTGACAGTGTACGTGTGACTGACAGTGTACGTGTGACTGACAGTGTACGTGTGACTGACAGTGTACGTGTGACTGACAGTGTACGTGTGACTGACAGTGTACGTGTGACTGTCAGTGTACGTGTGACTGACATTGTACGTGTGACTGACAGTGTTATATACCTTAAAAGTGCTACCCAGCATGCCCGGGTGGGGTGAGGAGGAGAGGGTACGGTGAGAGGGTGAGAAATGGATACCCTAAGAAGATGTGCAGGCTGGGAAAATGCATAGGCCTACTCACTGGCTGCATAGACCCGAGAGTCCAGCGGTCACAGGCTTTTTTTTTTTTAGGGAGAGGGGATGGGGAGGGGAGAAAGGGGGGGGGGTTGTGGGTAGAGGATTATAAAACGAGTGAGAAAGGCTAGCTAAGTGCATTAGAGATGGGGTAGAGAGAGGAAGGGGTAGAAAGGGAGAGAGAGAGATTTCAACCCTTGTTGTCCCGCCTGAAGGGTAGGAAGGCCAGGCTTTTTTTTGTTGTTTCCTTGGTCAACCAGGCTGTTGATGTTGGTCGTACCCAGTATTTCTCACTCAGCGTTGGGTTCATGTGGGCAATAAGCGAAAAGGGTCGTGTCAACATTGAATATTTGTAGAATTATGGCACCTTCATATGGTAGTGACTTCTGGCACTACAAAAGGCAACTGACACCATCACCTAGGGCTCCTGGCACCACCTAGACTGAATAATACACCACCACCTAAGCGTCCTGGCTCCACCTAGACTGAATAATGCCACCATCTAGGCCTACTGGCGCCCTCAGGCCCTGCTATCCAGTCTTCACTAGCCAGACACGCAGGCTACAGTAGGCCTAAGCCAAGAGGGAACGCCAGGCCTCGCATTTGGCACTGTCCCGAGAAGCTTCATCAGGCCCCCCTGAGGCCTCCACTCTCTCCACTGGTGCTACTGCTACTCTGGTCCTACATGATGCTACTGTTACTCCCTAGTGTTACTTTTACTCCCTGGTGCTGTTGGTTCTGCCGGGACTCTCTGGTGCTGCTAGTGATACTTGGTGCTACTGGAGATACCTGGTGATACTTGATGCTACTGGAGATACCTGGTGCTGCTAGTGATACTTGGTGCTACTGGTGATACCTGGTGCTACTGGTGATACCTGGGGCTGCTAGTGATACTTGGTGCTACTGGAGATACCTGGTGCTGCTAGTGATACTTGGTGCTACTGGAGATACCTGGTGCTGCTAGTGATACTTGGTGCTACTGGAGATACCTGGTGCTGCTATGTGATACTTGGTGCTACTGGAGATATCTGGTGATACTTGGTTCTACTGGCGATACCTGGTGCTACTGGTGATACCTGGTGCTACTGGTGATACCTGGTGCTACTGGTGATACCTGGTGCTACTGGTGATACCTGGTGCTACTGGTACTCTGGGTTTACTAAGTGGTGAAACTGCTACTTTAGGCACTACCTGGTGATACCAAATGGTGCTACTGGAGGAGGAACTTGTTTCGAGAGTATCTACTCTCTGAGCCCGGCCATGGGCCAGGCTCGTCTGGTGCTTGCCTGGTCAACCAGGCTGTTGCTGCTGGAGGCCCGCTGCCCCACATATCCATCACAGCCTGGTTGATCTGGCACCTGGTGAAGATATTTGTCCAGTTTCCTCTTGATGTGATGCTGGTAGCAGGTGTGGAAGACAGCAGCAGGTGTGGGAGACAGCAGCAGCAGGTGTGGAACAGCAGCAGCAGGTGTGGGAGAGCAGCAGCAGGTGTGGGCGACAGCGGCAGGTGTGGGCGACAGCGGCAGGTGTGGGCGACAGCGGCAGGTGTGGGCGACAGCGGCAGGTGTGGGAACAACCACCTCCCTTTAAGAACCCAGTTAGCCACAACATACACACGTGCAGTCTACACGCGTCTCACGCTAGTCATGTCTGAACAAGTCTGTAAATTCTAGGTTGAACTATCCACATCATAGGACAGCTGACACAGACGAGGCTGTGAGTCAGATAGTTGAACTAGCTACATCGTAAGAGGGTCTACAACATTCAAGGCTATGATGTAGTTAGTTCAAGCTAGCAGACACATAGCCTTGTATGCGGTAGTACCTCCTACGTGTCTGCTAGTTGAACTAGCTACAACATAGGAGGGTCTACCGCATACAAAACTGTGTCTAGAAAACTATTTCTAGTAAAATTTAGACGGGCCACGAAATCATCCTCGAGTATTTCTAATATTCTACAGCAAAATTCTCAAGAATTCATTACCTCAGTTCTGATTATTGCTGTTATCTCCAGAGTTTGAAGTAAGATGGGGGAGAGGGAGATGGGTAATCAAAATTCATTCGAATCTGGGAAGGGCAGCTTCAATTCCCTGGCTCAAAAGCCTTTCACCAATAACTCACGAAATCGTAATGACACGATTGCAAACAAACCATACCACGGGTGGGGTTCGAACCCGCTATGTATGATAATATATGTAACTGTATTTGTGTATACCTGAATAAACTTACTAGTATAATAAAGCTGTGAACATTGTATTAGAGGCGTTTGTGGAAACAACTCTACGGTGTTTACCAGCCATGTTTCATAATCTTTCACATTACCTGTGACATGGAAGTACGAGGGAGAGACAGTACATGGGCTTGCAACATATGCAATGATTGCAATATGCAGATGGTGTGTTGTGTCCACACCTGAAAAAAATATGAATCAGAGGTGGTCCGAGGTGGTGCAACCAAATCTTTTACATCTTGTCACACTCAAAGAACCAGGTCATTGGCTACAATGGTTACAGTGGTGATACTCTCAATATGATTACAATGGTAATATGGAACCTGGCTTTCTAACGCATTTAATACATTACTGCACGACTTCACAAGAGTGGCGAGCAGTCACCAGTTATAACAGCCGCTTTTTAAGTTAATTTTATGTTAAATACTGTTAGTTTAACTTTAGTTAGGATGAAATAAAGGCAGTTAATCTATATTGATGTAATTTTGTTGTAAAGAATTAATTGTAATGACTGTAGCTATGGTTGTGTATCTGTGACTGTATTTGTGACTGTATATGTGTATTTGTGACTGTATCTGTGTATCTGTGACTGTATCTGTGTCTGTATCTGTGTATCTGTGTATCTGTGACTGTATCTGTAACTGTATCTATGTATCTGTGACTGTATCTATGTATCTGTGACTGCAACTGTGACTGTATATACGACTGTATCTGTCATTTTTACGGTACAACAGACCTTAACGACCGAGATCGGGATAAAATACCCACTGGGTCAACCAGCATCATTGCGTCTCATCCGTCAGCGTGGTTAGTGTCAGCGTGGTTAGTGTCAGCGTGGTTAGTGTCAGCGTGGTTAGTGTCAGCGTGGTTAGTGTCAGCGTGGTTAGTGTCAGCGTGGTTAGTGTCAGCGTGGTTAGTGTCAGCTTGGTTAGTGTCAGCTTGGTTAGTGTCAGCGTGGTTAGTGTCAGCGTGGTTAGTGTCAGCTTGGTTAGTGTCAGCGTGGTTAGTGTCAGCGTGGTTAGTGTCAGCTTGGTTAGTGTCAGCGTGGTTAGTGTCAGCTTGGTTAGTGTCAGCGTGGTTAGTGTCAGCGTGGTTAGTGTCAGCTTGGTTAGTGTCAGCGTGGTTAGTGTCAGCTTGGTTAGTGTCAGCTTGGTTAGTGTCAGCGTGGTTAGTGTCAGCGTGGTTAGTGTCAGCTTGGTTAGTGTCAGCGTGGTTAGTGTCAGCGTGGTTAGTGTCAGCGTGGTTAGTGTCAGCGTGGTTAGTGTCAGCTTGGTTGTCAGCGTGGTTAGTGTCAGCGTGGTTAGTGTCAGCGTGGTTAGTGTCAGCGTGGTTAGTGTCAGCTTGGTTAGTGTCAGCGTGGTTAGTGTCAGCGTGGTTAGTGTCAGCGTGGTTAGTGCCAGCGTGGTTAGTGTCAGCTTGGTTAGTGTCAGCTTGGTTAGTGTCAGCGTGGTTAGTGTCAGCGTGGTTAGTGTCAGCGTGGTTAGTGTCAGCGTGGTTAGTGTCAGGTGGGTGAAGGCCAGAGGCAACGTTTTATTTATGAAGATATTTCGTCAACCCCTTTTGGACGAAACGTATGCCACCGACGTCTGCTACCGACGTCTGCTACCGACGTCTGCTACCGACGACTTCTACCGACGTCTTCTACCGGAGTCACCGAAGTTACTGTGTTAGATTTAGAGTCCACTGACTACACTAGGAATATTAAGGCAGCATTTCACCTAGACGTCAACTCCAAAACAACTGATAGTATGACCACACATCTGGCGTCGAGGCCAGATTCTCAAACTCCACATCTGATATTTTGCTGTTCATTGTAGAAGAAGAGATGCTCAGTGTACTAGAGGGAAGAAGCTGAGATAATGAAAGGAGGAAAGGGAAGAGTGTTAGCAAAACTCAAGAGGTCGCCGGCCACACTGACATCACGTATCATAAAAGTCTCTGAAAGGAAGATGCGAGTTAACTTTACCTGTTTTATGGAGAGGAACTTCACTACCTGTTGTCCGCCTTTATGACGGGATCACAGAGGCTTTGGAAGGGAATCACAATGAGGATGTGACCTACGCGGTTTTTGCAAAGCTCCGCGACTAATGCGTCCAAGGAGAAATAGCACATAAAATGAGGCCCATTGGTATAATGGAAAAAGTAGGCAGATAGATATTTAATTGTCTAACAAGTAGAAAACAAAGAGTAGGAGTAGTAGTAGTAGTGGTAAGCAAAACGTTTAGCCTCAGCAATGTAAAAAGCTCGGTACCCTAAGACACTGTCCTGGCACCTTCACTGTTTCTCATTTCTCGTAGCAGTTATAAACAAAAAAACACTTCGTATCATCATTTTGAACTATCCGAAAATAAGCATGAAGTATCTTCAATAGAAAACACGGAATTGTTTTAGTGGATATAAGCAAAGTCTTCCAGTGGGCGCAGAAAATTACACGGTGTTCAGTGACAAATCTCAGTTGTTTAGATGTGGGAAAAAATGAGAAATGATTCAAAGGAATACGATATACAAAACACAGGATGACTTCCAATTAGATTGAAAAAGTACATGTTAAGTACTGAGTATAATGACGTCAGCTGACCTGTCGCTTAGGCAAAGGTACGGGTTAAGTAAGATTTGTCATGAAACGGGACATGTGTTTCCTGACGCTGGTCTTAGTCATATGATGACCCACCACTGGAGCTTTTAGTCATCTGACCGACGCCTTCCGCTGGCTTACTCCTACACCTCTTTAAAAATTAAGGTCTAATTATAACCATTCTTAGCGTGAGAACTTTCAAAGCAAGAGAAATATTGCAAATTATGACGCTGTTCTATTGCTTGTTCTCTCTCACCGGAGTACCCTCAGTGTTGACAATAATTCAGGGTAGCAGAGAAATCAGAGCAGGAACAGATGAACATATAGAACAAATAAGACTTTGAAACTACTGGGAACATCTAAAAGTCCTCTCTGAAGTGAAGGGGTGTACATGATCTCATGTATGGAACATAACAGACTAGAGTGAGAAATATGGGAAGAAATGTAGAAAGAACCCAGTGAAGGAGAGAGGCTTTGTGGAGTACAATAAGTACCATTGTATCAATATCCATAGATCTATACTATTTAACATTATTCCTGGGCATGTCAAAAACACTGCCGGAACAAGTGTAGAAGAGGAAACTCTACCAATATCTCCGCCAGGTGCTGGATCAACCAGGCTGTGATGAATATATGGGCGAGAGAGCCGCCAACAGCAAGAGCCTGGTTGACCAGGCAAGCACCAAACAAACCTGCCCACCAGACAGGCTGCAGGAACAGGAAAACTCACGAAACCGGTAACAAGTATATCACAGGTATAAAAGTACCCGACAACAAGCACTGTAACTACGCGAGCTTTCAGTATTCTTCGTAGAGCCTGGCTCCTGGTGGACCACCAGAGACCTTGAAGACACAGTCTTCAGCAGCGCGCTAGCCAAAAATTAGACCAATAGCCCTAACTTCCCACATCGTAAAAGTCTTCGAGAAAGTGATGAGACGCCAAATTAGAAACTTTATTAAACATCACAGTCTGCGAAACCCAAACCAGCATGGTTTTAGAACTGGAAGATCATGTCTGTCACAAATGCTGAATTACTGTGACAGAATTACGGTGGTGTTGGAAGACAACCAAAACGCGAATGTGATCTACCTGGAGGGTGTTCCGGGGTCAACACCCCGCGGCCCAGTCCTTAACCAGGCCTCCCGGTGGATCGGGCCTGACCAATCCCAAACTTTTTGGCCGATCCAACTCAACCACACCCGGCTGGTCAGGTGCTCCCCCCGAAGGCGTCCGGGGGGCTATTAGAATTCCCTTTTTTCCGGTGGGAGGCTTTTAAGTCTTGAGAGATTTTAGAAAAGGGTTTGGCAAAATTTAAGTGACACGCACAAAATGAGGACCATAGACATTACCCGGGGAAAAGACGATGGATTTTGGGCTTAAACAAAGAACCAAAAAATAGTAGTAATCAGGCAAAAATTAGCATCATCAAGGGAAAAAACTCAGTTGCCCAAAGGGCCCGTCCTGGCACCTCTATTATTTTTTTTCCCCAACAAAAAGATAAAAAAATGCACTTTTTTATTTGCAGATGAAACATAAAGCCACTACTGTAGAAGACAAAAGGGGTGAGGGGGGATGGAAAGAATGGCTAAAAAGGGGGGACTGAAAAATCAAAGGACCATCAAATAGAACAAAAAGGGAAAATGAAAAATTTGGGGTAATTAGACAAATTAGACAAATATTACGACACCCGGAGGAGGAGGGGGGAGCTTTTGGGAAAAAATTTTAAAAAAAAAGGGAAAAAATGCCAGTTTTTTGGTTTTCAAGTCGTTTTTTGTTGAGGGCCCCCCTTTCAGAGCAGGAGAAATATCAGGCGGGAACAGATACATGGGTTTTTTCCCCGGGACAAAAAGGGGGCCCGTAAAGCTTTTAAAAATTACTGGGAACATTTTAAATTTTTCCTTTTAAAAATGTCTGGGGAAAGGGGGGAGAAAATACATGAAAAAAATTTCCGGGAAAAATACTTGAAAATACTTTTTAAATCTGCTCATTTTTAAATCTGCACATTTTTTAAAAAACCCAAATGAAAATTTGGGTGAAATGCAAAAAAACCCCGTAAAAAAGCAGGAGCACTGTGGGCCCAAAAGGGGAAACACTGTATCAACACCCGGGGGCCCAGACTATTAACATCTTACCAAAAATATCAGAAACAATGCGGGGAACAAATGTAGAAGTTTTTTTTTGGGAAAACCCGGGACTAGCATCTTCCCGGGGGCCAAAAACAACCAGGCTGTGAGGGATAGGGGGGGGCCCGGCGGCTAGAAACAATAGTTTGGGTTGAAAATTAAAACATGTGCAACAGTTGGGATCTTTACTGGGGAAAAAGTTTCCCCCGGGGGTTCAATCCAAACAAAGAAGAATGGTGAAGAACAGGAGTAGTTTGAGGTAAGGGGGCCCTCAGCCTTGAGTCGATGAATCAGTCCATCAATCCTAAAAAGCTGATGGACCGCTAAAGGCCGGGCTCCGGGAGTAGAAATAATCTTGAAACTTTTTTAAGATATACCAGAGAGACAAGACATATTATGTGGAGTACTACTAATGATATTATTTATAACACTATTTTTAATTCTACTACTATCACTATTGTTACTACTACTATTATCACAATTGCTACTACTACTAACACTACTATTAATTCTCTGCATTTATCACTTCTACTACTACTGCTGCTTCTATTATTATTATTACTACCACAATTTTCATTACTACTTCTACTAGCGCTACTACCACTACCACCACTCCTACTACTATCATCACTACTACTACTACCACCTTCACTACTACTACCACCACCTTCACTCCACCATCACTGCTACTACCACCCATCACTGCTACTACCACCATCACTGCTACTACCACCATCCTGCTACCCCATCACTGCTTTCTCCACCATCACTGCTACTACCACCATCACTTACTCCACCATCACTCTACTCCACCATCACTCCACTATCACCATTACTATTACTACCACCATCACTACTACTACCACCATTACTACTACTACCACCATCACTACCACTACCACCATCACTACCACTACCACCATCACTACTACTACCACCATCACTACTACTACCACCATCACTACTACTACCACCATCACTACTACTACCACCATCACTCTACTCCACCATCACTACTACTCCACCATTACTATTACTACCATCACTACTACTACCACCATCACTA
The DNA here is from genome assembly GCA_009830355.1 of Cherax destructor. NCBI lineage: Eukaryota > Metazoa > Arthropoda > Malacostraca > Decapoda > Parastacidae > Cherax > Cherax destructor. Next base: position 10,211 of record WNWK01032527.1, read on the forward strand.
CCACTACCACCACCCCCACTACTACCACCCCTCACTACCACTCCCCCCATCACTCTACTCCACCATCACTACTACTACCACCATTACTTTTCTCCATCACTCACTCCACCATCACTACCACTACCACCATCACTACCACTACCACCATCACTACTACTACCACCATCACTCCACTACCACCATCACTACTACTACCACCATCACTACCACTACCACCATCACTACTACTACCACCATCACAACTACTACTACCACCATCACAACTACTACTACCACCATCACAACTACTACTACCACCATCACAACTACTACTACCACCATCACTACTACTACTACGAACATCACTACCACTACCACCATCACTACTACTACCACCATCACTACCACTATCACCATCACTACCACTATCACCATCACTACTACCACCACCACCATCACTACTACCACCACCATCACTACTACCATCACTACTACCACCACCACCACCATCACTACTACCACCACCACCACCACCATCACTACCACCATCACTATCCTACCACCTCACTACTACTACCACCATCGCTACTACTACCACCATCACTACTACTACCACCTCATCTACTACCCCACCACCACCACCATCACTACCACCCACTATCACTCCACCATCACTACTACTACCACCATCACTACTACTACCACCACCACCACCACCATCACTACCACCATCACTACTACTACCACCATCACTCTACTACCACCATCACTACTACCCACCATCACTACTACCACCCACCACCCACCACCATCACTCCACCTCACTATCACTCCAACCCCCCCCTACTACTACCACCATCGCTACTACTACCACCATCACTACTACTACCACCATCACTACTACTTAAACCCCCACCACCACCATCACTACCACCATCATCACTCCACCATCACTACTACTACCACCATCACTCTACTACCACCATCACTACTACCACCACCACCACCACCATCCTCCACCATCACTACCCCTACCACCATCACTACTACTACCACCATCACAATTTCTACCACCATCCACTACTACCACCATCACTACTACTACCACCACCCCACCACCATCACTACCACCATCACTATCCTACCACCATCACTACTACTCCCCCATCACTACTCTACCACCACCCCCACCACCATCACTCCACCATCACTACTACTACCACCAGCACTACTACTACCACCATCACTACTACTACCACCATCACTACCACAAAAGTTTGTCCTTCAGCACCCCCCAATAACATTATTAAAACTAAATCAGTAAACAAAACAATGAAAGATTAAAATGAAAACGTCACCAGAATCTTCTTTAAGAAGAAAAAAGAACAAAAAGAATAGGAAGAAAATAAGGGGGAAGAAAAGAATGGGAAAAAAAGAATAGGAAGAAAATAAGAGGGAAGAAAAGAATAGGAAGAAAATAATAGGAAGATAAGAGCGATACTGTGTGGTGGACGGGAACCCAAAGGGAAAAATTACCAGGACCACGCCCACAACCATTTCCTTTAGCCTAATAAAATTCTATAGGCCTACGACAACTTCCACTATTTTTTTTTTTAGAACGAGTCCACTGAGGCGATATGCCATGAGGGGGGGAAAAGGGGGAAAGGGGGAGAGGGAGGGGGAGAGGGGGGGGGAGAGGGGGGGGGAGAGGGGGGGAAGAGGGGGAGAAAATGCAAAAAAAGAAAGGGGGGAAAAAAGAAAGAAAATGTAAGAGGAGGAAGGAGGGGGAAACCGAGAAAGTGGAAGAGAGGGGAGGGAGGGAGGGGGGGAAGGGGGAGGGAGGGGGGGGAAGAAAAGGGGAGGGAAGAATGGGGGGAGGGAGGGGAAGAGGGGGGAGGGGGGGGGAAGAGAGGGGGGGGGGGGAAAAGGAAGAGGGAGGGAAGAATGGGGGGGAGACGGTAAAGGTTGCAAGATTCAGAACGAGGCACAAGTACGCTGGTACCTCAGTATGCTCCATTTCCCTTTGGACTACCTGGCCCGCCATCTCATCTGCGACTTCTTGACAGACTAGAGAACAGCCCAAAGGGCGACTCATCTCTCGCCGGGACACCCCCCTCAAGGAAGGTTCTTTGACGCTGGTGGGGCTTTTTATCTGGGGGAAATTTGGGCTGTGCCCCGGGTTTTCCCCAAATTTGGGAGTCTGAATACTTTTACCCCCCCCACATGCGTGTAAAATCCTACGGGTTTAGCGCCCCCCCCTAATTATAATAATAATTATAATCGCCTGGACAGATCTGTCATTTCAGCAGAGCCTTCGACACAGGATGTGGGGGCCTTACTGTTATGTACAAGACCAATTTTGTCAAAGGTGCCGCACGGCTTCACCCGAGGACAGCGAGGGGAAAACTTCTACACCACAAGACGGGCGGAAACTGCAACTTCACTTTGACTGTAACCTTATCAACAACATCACTTCATCTAAGATCATTTATTCTTAGAATGACTCGGGTCTGGAACATGTTCCTACATCATAACAATGACAACGAAACAAAGTCAGTTGACCCATGAAATCGTTGGCCCACAGTTGGCCCCCAAATTCATCCTGTTCCCTGTTTGATATCTCTTAAAAATAAAAGGCTTTAAAATGAGTTTTTTTAGGTAACAGCTCTTAGCTTGTAAAAATTTTTAACCCTAAAGTATGTTTGAAAACAGTGTAAGGAGAGAGAGAGAGAGAGAGAGAGAGAGAGAGAGAGAGAGAGAATCCCCTGCTACAACACAAGTCACAGGTATAACACACTGCTACAACACAAGTCACAGGTACAACACAGTTACAACACAAGTCCGGTACAACACACTGTTACAACACAAGTCACAGGTACAACACACTGCTACAACACAAGTCACAGGTACAACACACTGCTCAACACAAGTCACAGGTACAACACATGCTACAACACAAGTCACAGGTACAACACACTGCTACAAAACAAGTCACAGGTACAACACACTGCTCAACACAAGTCAACAGGTACAACACACTGCTACAACACAAGTCACAGGTACAACACAATTTCTACAACACAAGTCACAGGTACAACCCCAAAAATCCCAATGGTACAATACACTGTTACAACACAAGTCACAGGTACAATACACTGACAACACAAGTCACAGATAAAAACACTGCTACAACACAAGTCACAGGTACAACACACTGCTAAAAACAAGTCAAGGGTACAACACACTGCTACAACACAAGTCACAGGTACAACACACTGTTTCAACACAAGTCACAGGTACAACACACTGCTACAACACAAGTCACAGGTACAACACACTGCTACAACACAAGTCACAGGTACAACACACTGCTACAACACAAGTCACAGGTACAACACACTGCTACAACACAAGTCACAGGTACAACACACTGTTTCAACACAAGTCACAGGTACAACACACTGCTAAAACACAAGTCACAGGTACAACACACTGCTACAACACAAGTCACAGGTAGAACACACTCTTTTCAACACAAGTCACAGGTACAACACACTGCTACAACACAAGTCACAGGTACAATACACTGTTACAACACAAGTCACAGGTACAATACACTGCTACAACACAAGTCACAGATACAATACACTGCTACAACACAAGTCACAGGTACAACACACTGCTACAACACAAGTCACAGGTACAACACACTGCTACAACACAAGTCACAGGTACAACACACACATGAAACTTGAAAATTACCTGAAGAGTGTTTTCTGGGGGTCAACTCTCCCCCCCCCGCGGTCTAGGACGACCCTTCAGGCTAACATATATATTTACAAGCTAAGAGCTACTCTCTCTCTCTCTTTCTCCTCTCTCTCTCTCTCTCTCTCTCTCTCTCTCTCTCTCTCTCTCTCTCTCTCTCTCTCTCTCTCTCTCCCCCCTTTTACTCAAGTTTCGAGGATTTCTTAACCTGGAAGCCCAGAAGTTTTCCCCGACATCTTCATGCAGCTACTTGACATCTTCAAGCAATTACTTAACATCTTCAAGCAATTACTTAACATCTTCAAGCAATTACTTAACATCTTCAAGCAATTACTTAACATCTTCAAGCAATTACCTAACATCTTCAAGCAATTCCTAACATCTTCAAGCAATTCTTTACATCTTCAAGCAATTACTTAACATCTTCAAGCAATTACTTAACATCTTCAAGCAATTACTTAACATCTTCAAGCAATTCTTAACATCTTCAAGCAATTCTTAACATCTTCCCAAACAACTGCTGCATTCACCTTCAAGTCAATTTTTTCACGTCTTCAAGCAGCTGTTAACGTCTTCAAGCGATTGCTTGAGGTCAAGATGCAGTTCACTCCCCGAGCAGAGAGATGACAGGTGTGGGGAGCCCCAACATACCTGGCAACAGAGAGAACAGTTACACTCACACAAGTGATAAGACTGACACACTTACGTATTACTTGATATCTAAAGTGCTTGCAAGTTATTAGTCTGCTGGCTTCTTTAATATAGCTGCTGAAATGGGGGTTCTTAAACATAGCTGCTGAAATATGGTGAAAAAAACCCAGTAATAACAAAAAGGCACAACCCCCTGACTGGAACAATACACAACAACCCGCACCAAAAGAGAGGAGCTTGACGACGTTTGGGTCCGATTTTGGACCATTTACAAAGTCACACTAACAAAAGAACAGGTTGAATGGGTATTTATAGGCCAGCAGACAGGGGGGGCACAAGAAAGTGGTGGAGGAGTAATAGTAGTGGATTTAATAATTCTGGGAAAAAGAGGAGCACTCCAATAAAGCTGGCGGCCCGCATAGGGAAAGGGAAAAGAACACAGGGGGGAAAAAAATGATGAAAATAAAATAAAGGACAAATACAAGGAGAAATACAGAGGAGAAAGAAAAAAAGGGGAAAAGGGGGGAAGAAAAAAGGGGGAAGGAATCAGGTTAAGTCACGGGTGTTCTGAAGTTTGGAGCATTTAAAAAATGTAAGGGGAAAGGGGAAAAGCATCTACAGAGACAAAGCCGGGGGCTAAGATTCATACAGGGAAAGTTGTGTATAAGGGAGGATTCAACCAGAGGGGCGACTATGAAAGTTGGACGTGGGTTTAAAACAGTTTTAGCGGGAAGACCAATCAATAGGATGACTGTGTTAAACCCCTGTGGTTTAGCGCTTCTATTTGATTTAATAATAATAATAAAAAAGGATGATGGGGATCTCGGACAAGACAGAAAAGAGCATTATTAGTGTCGGCCTAACACTTTTTTTTGTGCTCCCCAAGTCTGTCAAAAAAGAGATCGGCCAGTTTCCCCCAAAATACTGAAGAGGACGGGGGGAACAAGAAATAGAGTGACACCAGAGATCACAGTCATCCTGGTTTGGGCCTTCGTTAAACTGTCTAACCTACGTCCAACTTTCACAGTCGCCGTCGGGTTAAATTCTCCCTTATACACAACTTTCCTGTATGAATCTTAGCCCTGGCTTTGTCTCTGTAGATGCTTTCCTCTCCCATTACATTGTTAAAATGCTTAAAAATTCACACCCGTGACTTAACCTGATTCCTTCCCCTTCTATCTCTTCCCCCTTCTCCTTTTTTCTTCTTTTTTCCCTCTGTATTTCCCCTTTTTGTATTTGTCCTTTTTTTTTATTTTCATCTTTTTTTACCCTCTGTGTTCTTGCCCTTTATCCTATGGGGCCCCAGCTGTATTGCAGTGCCCCTTTTTTCCTAGAATTGACTGACTCCACTACTACTACTTCCACTATTACTCCCCCCCCCTTTTCTTGTGCCTTCCCTGTCTGCTGGCCTATAAATAGCTCTTTCTACCTGTTCTTTGTGAGTGTTCTTTGAAATGGTCCAAGTCGGGGCCGAAACGTCGTCGTAAGCTCTCTCTTCTATGTGCGGGTTGTGTGTTATAAAACCCAGTGTTAAAGAGCACGGTTGCAACACTTAGTTTCAGTGAGCACTTTTTCAACTTTTGGGATTAGATTTTTTTTAAAAAAGGGGGACTGAACAGGCACCTGAAGTCAGTACCTGATCAACCGGGCTGTGGGCTAGTTCACACCACACCCATCCCGTGGAGGGTAGCACAATAGCATATAGATATAAAAAAAACCTAGGAACTAAACCCCCAAAAATTTGGGTTTTTAAAATTTACGTAATTGTCAAAATTTAAAAAAATCGGGAAAAAAACATAAAAATATATATTATTATTAAAAAATTTCCATAGATTTATTTAAAAAGTAAACATTAAAAAAAAAATTTGGAAAATATGCTAAAATATTATTTTATTGTATTTAGATCTAAAGTATTTCAGACATTTCGTAAAATTTGTAGTGACGGTGTCTGGTTCATTTCTTAATATTCTAATACCAAGTACAGTGTTAATTTCAATAATCCCGTCCTGATACTAGGGGGACCCCAAAAACCTTCCCTATTAAGAACCTTGATGGATTTAAAAAAAAACCAAGAATAATTTTTGAGCTTCATTTTGCATTAACTCCCAAAGGGGGCCCGAAAGAATTTTCCTTAGCTTAAAAATTAGCATGGGGAAGCATAATCAATTAAGAATCTAACATTTGGCTATTTTACATCATTCTCACTAGTCTCACATAGTTGGGTTGTAGCCAGCAACAGCTCTGAGATCATTTAGCCTATCTTTTATTTTTTATTTAGTTGTGGTATGGTGGTTTTATCTTAGATATCCTTGTCTGTACCAAATTTTCTGTAATATTTAGCACAGCTAAAGTTTTTTACCCTGTGAACGGATGGGTGAGGCCTAGTTGATTAGTGAACACAGTTACATCACTCAGTGTTGGTGAACACAGCTGGGTGTTTTTTTCTGCGTCTCTTATGAGGATAAAAAAAGCAGAGGTGCCAGGACAGTGCCTTGGGGACCGGGGGATATTTTACCTTGTTTATGCTGGATTTTGCTCTGTTTACCATTACTCTTTTCGTTCTTTGGGGTTAAAACTTGAAAATCCATCTGTCTACCTTTTTCCGAATGCCTATGGCCTTCATTTTTTTGTCCCCAAACACCCCAGATTGCATTTGTTAAACGCCTTTGCAAAATCTGTGTATATCACATCTGGGGTTTTTTTTTCCCAAATCTTCCGTAATTCTGTCACAGTAGTTTAGCAGTTATAAACCCCATGATCTTCCAGTTCTAAAATTCTTTATTCTCCATTATCGCCTTTTCACTGTCATCTTCTCTGTATTCACCCTTTTTCCCCGTAATTTGTGATTGCATGGATCAGTCTTTGGGTCCTGGCCCAGCTTCTTTAAATAGCCGTGACTTTTTCACTTATTTTAGCCTCGTAGCTTTGTTATACTTGTTCTTAAAGTTCTCGTGTGTTTTTATCTTCCATGTGTCCCCTCTTGCGAGTTTCCCCCTCTTTCCTTTGATATACTTTTGATAAATTCCGAGAATTTTTCTACCCCCGGAGCCTGGCCATGGGCGAGGCTCCCCAAGTGTTTGCCGATCAACCGGGGCTGTTGCTGGTGCCTCTGACCCACATATCCATCACAGCTTGGTGATCTGGTACCTGGTTTCCTCTTGAACATTTTTTCACTTGTTCCAGCAGTGTTTCTAATATATTCTGGTAAGATGATGAATAGTCTGAGGCCACGGATGTTGATGCAGTTTTCCCCTTATTGTGCCCACTGCCCCCCTGTTTTTTACTGGGTTTATTTTGCCCTATTTTGCATTTTTTTTTTTCCCCCTCTCTGGGACTAGTCTCTACGAATCTGCAGTTTCTCTCGTTTTTACTTGCTTTATCAAGTGTTGGCTTCATGGTGCTACTGCATCCTCAGCGTTGAGCCTGGCGTTACTCATACTATATTAGAATTCTGAAAAGCTGATTTTAGATTCACTGCTATTCAGTTATGGTGATAACTGAATAGTGTTAAGGTGATAATGGAGTAGTGTTTACGGATAACGGGAGTAGTGTTAAAGTGATAACTGAGTAGTGTTTAAGTGATAACTGAGTAGTGTTAAAGTGATAATGGAGCAGTTTTAAGGTGATAATTGAGTAGTGTTAAAGTGATTACTGAGGTTACTAGGTTGATGTATTCCCTATGGTGACACGCTCAAAATTTATGAGGGGGGTTGCAGGGGGGTTACAGGCGATGCTTTCCCCCATTCCTCCCATGAGGTTTACAGTCACAGTCTGGAGTTAATACTATACATCGGACTCTCTCCCCCCCTCACACACCTCCATCCATCCTCCTCAACTCATCCCTCTCCTTCTTATTCCCTTCTTTCCCTTCATACCATTAACACCCTTTTTTTCCAACCCCCCCACCCGGGGGGCTCATCCCAAACCCCTCCCAGCAACCCCCGCCGCCCTCCTTCCCCCTCAGCCTCCCCAGAGAGCGGGGGCAAGGAAGGGGGGAAAGGCTGTCAAATATCTCACTTTTTATTAGACAAGTCCACGTGTTCTCGATCCAGCTCCCCCTCCCCTTTTTCTCTCCTTCACCCCCCTCTCACTCTCCCCCCTTTTCCCTTTTCCCCCCCATCACTTCTTTAAATCAGTGGGAGGATATCTGGGGTGAAATTTTTTTTTTTCCCTTTTTTTTTTTAAAAAGCGGGAGAAATTCTTTTTTGTTTTCGTTTAAAGGGAGTTTGGGTGATGGAGGCATAACCTTACCCTGATTATAACTGCTGAGCTATTGAAAATGCTGAGTTATTAAGCTCTTGAGTTAAAATTAGTTGTTGTTACCTGTTGAGTCGGTTACCTATGGAGGGTCGGGGTCCCCCCCCAGCGTCAGGTAAGAGATCAGGTCTCCCGGTGCTGGTGGCATCCCCTTTTTTTCAGGCTGGGGGCGCCATCCCCATTTTGGGGTGACGGACTGATTACATCGTCTTTGCTCTCCCCCGCCTCTGTTTGTACTGTAGTGGGTTTTTTGGGGCTTGTCCCCCCCGGGTTTTTTCCAATGGTGACCCCGGGTCTGTGTTTGACTGAAGAAGCCCGTTGTATGGCGAAACGTTTCGGTATAAAGGTACCCAACTGGTCATTTTCTTCTTACCCCAGCCAAGATGATCAAAAAATGACTTGGTTTATCATTTTCCCCTTTTTGAAGAAAACCCCCAGGTTTGTTGGTAGTTCTGGACGAAGGGGGTTGTTGTTTAAAATTTGCCATAATTGACTTTTAGTGAGTTCCTGTCCCCCTTTCTTTCCACTAAAGGGGATTTATCTGGGTGATTTCTGTGGGATAGGTTTGGGCCCCTTTTTTATCTTTTTTCCCTACGTTTCAAGGGTAATTTTGGGGGGGCTTCCGGCCCCCCGTGGGTTTAGATGACTGAATGAGCTTGTTGGGGGGGTGAAGGTTCTCTGTACATTATCCTCAATGGAAATAAGCCCCCTTTTACTACTGGGTTATCCTTTTAATTTACACTGTGTATGATAATTGACTTTTTTTACCTCTGCCTAAATAGACTTACTTAATTCAGATCTGCAGTTTTTGGGGGGCCCCAAAAAAATTTTTGGTTTAGCCTTCTATTTGATTATAATAATAATAATTAAAAAACTCTGTTAGAATATAGTAATTATGCAACTAATGAGCATAATCTTGAAAATCAACGTGTTTTTCTAGTTTTGAAGGGTCTATTATCAGCCAATCATTTTCTTGGGGCCAAGATAATCACGTTGTTGTGATCATTGACCAAATTTTTGGGGGGGTATTCCTAAGTTTTTAATCACAAACAAAAGCTCAAAGTTTTTCTTTATCTCTTAAGAATAACAGTCCAATACATACGATGATGGATCTAACAGGGTCTAGTGGGGGCTGCATCTGTTCTTGTTGCTGCCCCCCTAGAAAAGAACTCTGGTAACTAAGCTGAGTTAGGTGTAAGAAATAAAACTGAAACTACATTACCTTCATAATATAAAAAAAGCTGACTTTTTAAATTTATATTATATATATTATATATATATATATATATATATATATATATATATATATATATATATATATACTATATATATATAAAAAGGTTTTTTATTAAAAAAAGTAAGATACAAACTATTAACAAATATCCCAAATTTGTTTCAACGTAAGACAATTGTAAATATAAATCTTGATGTACATCTGTTCCCCTTTGGGGTTTTCCCTGGCCACTTTTTATCCATATGCTCTTGCGCACCCTCCTCAGGATGGATGTTGGCCGCACAGTAAACTAGCCGCATCTGCGGAAAAAAAAAAAAATTAATCTGAGTTTTCATATTAAACTTCCGCTAAATTGAGTGGCTCAAATTTCTTGTTTTCTCAGTTCCAGTTTCTATTTCCCCCCACAGGGGTTTTAAAAATTCTGCCTCCTGGAACATAGTCAGTGACCCACTGGAAGACTTTTTTTATATCATCTCGAAGTTTTGCTTGCCAATTATGCCCTCTCTTCTAGTGCCATCTGCAAGGCACAATCTTATGGTTAACATTTCTTCGTCTATGAGGTAAAGAGAATCAGAACAAGTACTGTACCCCAAAGGAACGATTTTTTCACTGTGGCAGCCTATGATTTCCTCTTCACTGTTAGTTCAACCTTACCCGGCAAAAGGGGAATTACTTAGACCCTGACTACCTTCAATGGGAGCTGGACGATCCCGATCAGCCGAGCTGTGGTTCGTATTTTGGACTACGTGCGGCCAGCAGTAATAGCCTGGTGATCAGGCCTGATCCCCCGGAGGCCTGGTGGGATGGGCCGCGGGGGGGTTGACCCCTGGAAAACCCCCAGGTAGATTCCAGGCAGGTAGTTGTTGGTTCTATTTGTTAGATAATTAAATATCCATCCAATTCCGTTTTTTTTTTTTTTTAGACATTTTTTGACTAATATATTCCCTTGTAGACAAAATCATCTGTAATTTCTTTTTCCCCTGCATCTAAGACAAAGTCGTAAGCAAAACCTGCCCAACAGGACGACATTCTCACAGTTCAAGTTGCCCTGGGTTGTACAGTTGTCCTAAATCCATACAATTATCAGTTTTTTTTGGAACTCTTTCAAATAATTGGTAATGCGGAATGTCAACACTGTATGTCTGAGTTATTTTACAAAAGGTGCCTTTGTGAAGTGGGGCAATATCTGTGGTTTTTAGTGACCGTCCCGATGGCTCCTGTGTCCAGCTTCTCTAAATATTATTTAAAGGGACAACTAGCAGTTTCTTGCAATTCTTGAAAAATACGGGTTCCACGAATCTATGGGGGGTCAGAATGCCTGGGCATACCATCAGTGGTTCAGACAGGGGTTAGTGTTTTCAAATACAGTCTTGTATGACCCTTGTCGGTTTAGCGCTTAATTTGATTATAATTATAATATGTCAGACATTTTGAAGATGTTTTGGTGTCGTTCATGAAAACTCTTGGGTTTTCAGTCTTTAATGACTAATATGTCAGTGAACCCACTGTCTGACAGGTTGTTTCTTTATTGTCATCGTGGCAAGACTTAATACTAGATGTGGTTCTTGCCCCGGTTTTAAAAATGAGGAAATATTTTTGGTTTTTTCAGTTTCCTCTGTTTTCCCCGATCTATACGATTCATTCAGCTTGAGGTCCTGCTTTTGTTTTTCCCCAACCTGTCCCCTCTTCAGTCTTCAAATAGAACTTTCTTTAGGAAATTCTTTAATTCTTCGTCTTC
>WNWK01032528.1:0-17500 GCA_009830355.1 Cherax destructor
AAAGCTCATGGAGCAGGGAGAGCAGAGACCCAGTAGCAGACAGCGAAGAGGCGGGGCCAGGAGCTGAGTCTCGATCCCTGCAACCACAATTAGGTGAGTACAATTAGGTGAGTACAGGCACCACTGTACCACTTTACAGACGAATCTCCCGCCAGCGTGGTGGGAGATTCGTGTCATTAAGATTTCATGAGTCTTTCAGAAATAAGATTATATTTGTCAAAACTGCTTCATTTTCTTTGTCGTAATCAATGTAAATACATTACGAAGACCTAAGTCAGTAAACAATGTGCTGAGCGGGTTGAGCAAGATCAAGGTAAAGAAGCAGGGGTACATTTTCTCTACCCATGAATTTCATAGCCAATATATAACACTATGTAGATATTAATATTGAGAGAAGAAGCAGTCAGAATGGAATCTTACAAATTAGAGTCACTGAAGACAGCAGTGTCATTTCCAGTGTCTATATCAGACTGCCACTCAGCTAGACACGCTGAAATGACGTCATCTTGTCAGAAGTAGCGAGCTGCCACGGACTGTCAGGTTGAACTGGACAATAAGCTGAACAGTGGTGCCTTTGATTTACCCGTTCAGTGGTCGAGAGTGCATGGCAAATGGTTGTATGACGAACGTCGAATAAAGTATAACATACTGGGGTATCCCAAAAGTATATAATAGTGATGCTGATACTTGAGGTTCAAAAGTTAAATTAGAGTGTAACTAGATATGTCAGTGATGTTTAGGCAGATGCTTAGTTCAACACTTCAAGATAAGTATCTGGATAATGGTCACATAAGCTAGAACTAAACACATTACTGACACTAAACTATGTTCTTGAGTCTCACATGTTTGATACATTATTTCTATTTAAAGAAATGCTCATGCATGTTAGAGGCTTCTTTGTGCTTAACAATATTTTATTACATGTAAACTACAGTTTGTATACTACACAAGGAAATAAAAATGTTGAAATTTGATAGTGTCTCTAAACAACTCTCCATCAAGGCTTACCATTGCTTAGGAGTGAGAACCAGACACGTCAGGTACTGGTGCTTTGGCAGGAAATTATACTCATTAGGTTTTCTAGATGGAGTCGCAGTACCTGTGTCTGCTAAGGATCTGGTCCTGAGGAGAATTTGCTCTGACACGGCAGGAAAACGCATGTTATTATGGAACATAATTTGAGATTTATACCAGTGTCACAGCAATGGATAAGTCAGTTGGATTCATAATTGCAGACCTGTATGCTGGTCGTAGTACGACTGCCAGTATGTGACACTCACCAGTAAGGTTATACCATTATCAATAAAGAAATATATAAAAAAGTATAGGAAGGTGAAATATCAAATATAAAAAGTTTCTTAATAACTATTTATCCAGGGAATGTTTGTACAGTAATTCTTTCAGTACAAAGCAAATATCCACGATACCCTAAATAGTCTATCCAAGATATGCACAACATTTTAAAACAGTAATAAACATTTAAGCCAATGAAATCAAACATGAAAAACAATAGCGATCATCACGCACTTCAAAGGTGGACATGAAAGTTCGCAATACAACAGCAAAGGCACAAGTATAATGATAGACAGAGTTATTACCATGTGTTCTAACTGTGAAAGCAACATCTTACAAAAGACTGCTATATTCATCCTACACACGATCATTGTGAGATAAACCCAACACAATATCAGTACTCACTCATCACCAGAGATGTGTAAAGATTTACATAAAAAAGAACACAGGAGAGAAGAAACAGGTAACAGGAAACAGGTAACCTTCTAGAACTTAACCCTGAAAATGTTAAAATGCTTAACAAAATAAAGAAAAGGTATTATTTAATTAGTAATGACCCACAGAGGTGACACACCTGAGAGGCCATGCCTCCTTGTTGGCTCCGGTCAGTGTAGAAGAGCATGAGAAAGTGCAGACTTCATGGTACGATGTGTTAGACGGACCACTAGTCAATCTGCTGTTCCATTATGTTCATACATCACTCAACTAAACCATGCTAAACTATGCTGTTCCCCAAATAACATAATTATAATATCTGACATATTAATTATGTCATTCCTGCAGAGATTAGCAAATATCCATTTTTTATGATATTAGGTAAATATTGCATCTTGTGCATAAAATAGAGAAATATAAAAACATAATAATAACACACAAAGTGATATATATATAAATACTAAATTGCAGTTTGTCTGAACAAAGTCTGTGAGCTACTCTGCATATCTCCCATTAGCAGATTTTCATATAATAATGTGCCGTGTATCAGATATATATCTGAATGTCTATGTGTCACTAGGCACATCCTAAGAGGATAAAAATAAATAATACTAAATATACTAATAAAACATCAATAATAAAGTTGTGGGAAAAGCTTATGTTAACTAACTGCAACCAGAAGGAGTGTAGTGTTAACTACCTGCAACCAGAAGGGAGTGTAGTGTTAACTACCTGCAACCAGAAGGGAGTGTAGTGTTAACTACCTGCAACCAGAAGGAGTGTAGTGTTAACTACCTGCAACCAGAAAGGAGTGTAGTGTTAACTACCTGCAACCAGAAGGAGTGTAGTGTTAACTACCTGCAACCAGAAGGAGTGCACTGTTAACTACCTGCAACCAGAAGGGAGTGCACTGTTAACTACCTGCAACCAGAAGGAGTGCACTGTTAACTACCTGCAACCAGAAGGGAGTGCACTGTTAACTACCTGCAACCAGAAGGGAGTGCACTGTTAACTACCTGCAACCAGAAGGGAGTGCACTGTTAACTACCTGCAACCAGAAGGAGTGCACTGTTAACTACCTGCAACCAGAAGGGAGTGCACTGTTAACTACCTGCAACCAGAAGGAGTGCACTGTTAACTACCTGCAACCAGAAGGAGTGCACTGTTAACTACCTGCAACCAGAAGGGAGTGCACTGTTAACTACCTGCAACCAGCAGGAGTGCACTGTTAACTACCTGCAACCAGAAGGGAGTGCACTGTTAACTACCCTGCAACCAGCAGGGAGTGCACTGTTAACTACCTGCAACCAGAAGGGAGTGCACTGTTAACTACCTGCAACCAGAAGGGAGTGCACTGTTAACTACCTGCAACCAGAAGGGAGTGCACTGTTAACTAACTGCAACCAGAAGGAGTGCACTGTTAACTACCTGCAACCAGAAGGGAGTGCACTGTTAACTACCTGCAACCAGAAGGAGTGCACTGTTAACTACCTGCAACCAGAAGGGAGTGCACTGTTAACTACCTGCAACCAGCAGGGAGTGCACTGTTAACTACCTGCAACCAGAAGGAGTGCACTGTTAACTACCTGCAACCAGAAGGAGTGCACTGTTAACTAACTGCAACCAGAAGGAGGCACTGTTAACTACCTGCAACCAGAAGGAGTGCACTGTTAACTACCTGCAACCAGAAGGGAGTGCACTGTTAACTACCTGCAACCAGAAGGAGTGCACTGTTAACTACCTGCAACCAGAAGGGAGTGCACTGTTAACTACCTGCAACCAGAAGGAGTGTAATGTTAACTACCTGCAACCAGAAGGAGTGCACTGTTAACTACCTGCAACCAGAAGGGAGTGCACTGTTAACTACCTGCAACCAGAAGGGAGTGCACTGTTAACTACCTGCAACCAGAAGGAGTGCACTGTTAACTACCTGCAACACGAAGGAGTGCACTGTTAACTACCTGCAACCAGAAGGGAGTGCACTGTTAACTACCTGCAACCAGAAGGAGTGCACTGTTAATTACCTGCAACCAGAAAGGAGTGCACTGTTAACTACCTGCAACCAGAAGGAGTGCATGTTAACTACCTGCAACCAAAAGGGGAGTGCACTGTTAACTACCTGCAACCAGAAGGGAGTGCACTGTTAACTACCTGCAACCAGAAGGGAGTGCACTGTTAACTACCTGCAACCAGAAGGGAGTGCACTGCTTCCTGTCATGCTGCAACACAAAGTAAATAAAACTCACATATAACAACAATTATCCAGGTCAAGTAACCTGTTGAGTGTAAAAAGTGATATCCTGTTTTAGGCTTGAAGGCCTACTGTACTTCTTTGTCTTATGTTTTGATTTTATTTATATGAGGCTCATTTCTGTTATTTCAGGAGAAATTACAGAAAAACAACAACTTTCGAACAGCATTAAATATTCAGAAGACATTTTACATGGTTAGCTCCTTTGGAACAATGTTTTGCACAAGTGTGAACTTTGTTTAGTGTTATAGATAACCTTGTCTTCTCAGTATTTGCGTCAATACGCTTACACCTTATTATACCTTCAAGATGAAGAGGTGATGCTGTATGGCGTAGTGACGCTTGGTTTAAGTCTTGCTAATATTGATTTGTCATTCAAATTTTTCCACTCACTACAGCTTAATGGTGCTTTATTCTTGAAAAAAGTGCCCGCTACACTTGCAGTATATTGTTTCTGTGCCCCGTTGCAGTCAAACCGCTGACGGTGAAGATCCTGGCGTCCCGTGAGGCCATCCCCTGGGAAGGAGTACGAGTTGGTGTGTCAGAGTGTTGGTGCTCGCCCCCCACCCTCTCTTACCTGGTGGCTGGACGGTCTCCAGCTCACCAGTGCTGCTGTCTCCGTGAGTACTGACGGAGGGACGGAAGAGTGGATGGATAATACAAAGAGGTGAGAAAGAGGTGGGAAGGGAGGAAGCAAAAAAGATGAGAAGGTTAAAAGATGTGATAAACAGAGTTTGAGAGTTTTTATATACCAATCATAGATACATCCATTTCCCTTTTATTTTCCTTCACTTGTTTTGCTGAAATATGGGTGAATTTAAAGCATGAGGAGGAAGACTTGTAGGGGACTGGCAGACATCAGTAGGGCGACTGGCAGACATCAGTAGGGCGACTGGCAGACATCAGTAGGGCTACTGGCAGACATCAGTAGGGCGAATGGCAGACATCAGTAGGGCGACTGGCAGACATCAGTAGGGCGACTGGCAGACATCAGTAGGGCGACTGGCAGACATCAGTAGGGCGACTGGCAGACATCAGTAGGGCGACTGGCAGACATCAGTAGGGCGACTGGCAGACATCAGTAGGGGCGAATAGCAGACATCAGTAGGGCGACTGGCAGACATCAGTAGGGCGACTGGCAGACATCAGTATGGCGACTGGCAGACATCAGTAGGGCGACTAGCAGACATCAGTTGGGCGACTGGCAGACATCAGTAGGGCGACTGGCAGACTTCAGTAGGGCGACTGGCAGACATCAGTATGGCGACTGGCAGACATCAGTAGGACGACTGGCAGACATCAGTAGGGCGACTGACAGACATCAGTAGGGCGACTGGCAGACATCAGTAGGGCGACTGGCAGACATCATTAGGGCGACTGGCAGACATCAGTAGGGCGACTGGAAGACATCAGTAGGGCGAGTTGAAGACATCAGTAGGGCGACTGGCAGACATCAGTAGGGCGACTGGCAGACGTCAGTAGCGCGACTGGCATACATCAGTAGGGCGACTGGCAGACATCAGTAGCGCGACTGGCAGACATCATTAGGGCGACTGGCAGACATCAGTAGGGCGACTGGCAGACATCAGTAGCGCGACTGGCAGACATCAGTAGGGCGACTGGCAGACATCAGTAGGCGACTGGCAGACATCAGTATAGCGACTGGCAGTCATCAGTAGGGCGACTGGCAGACATGAGTAGGGCGACTGGCAGACATCAGTAGGGCGACTGGCAGACATGAGTAGGGCGACTGGCAGACATCAGTAGGGCGACTGGCAGACATGAGTAGGGCGACTGGCAGAATGAGTAGGGCGACTGGCAGACATCAGTAGGGCGACTGGCAGACATGAGTAGGGCGACTGGCAGACATCAGTAGGGCGACTGACAGACATGAGTAGGGCGACTGGCAGACATCAGTAGGGCGACTGGCAGACATGAGTAGGGCGACTGGCAGACATCAGTAGGGCGACTGGCATACATGAGTAGGGCGACTGGCAGACATGAGTAGGGCGACTGGCAGACATCAGTAGGGCGACTGGCAGACATGAGTAGGGCGACTGTCAGACATCAGTAGGGCGACTGGCATACATGAGTAGGGCGACTGGCAGACATCAGTAGGACGACTGGCAGACATGAGTAGGGCGACTGGCAGACTTCAGTAAAGAGGTGAGAATATTATTATAAATCTATGATGGGTTCATTAACAATGTAACAATGCAGCTGCTGTTGTTGCTGATCTTGATATAAATGGAGGGAAGGAGAAACCTGTAATATATTTACAACTAGTTTGGAAAGTATTGCCACTAGTGCAACCTGGCCTCTTACTACGCTGCTGTCATCGTCAACACGCAGTTACTGCCGACCTGACGAGGTAATTATCCAAGTTAGTGATCAAGTTTCATTTCTGAATACCTCTCTACATGTTCATGCATTTTTTATATTTATCAGTAGGTGTTTGAATTATTTCTGGCCATGGTTGTCACTGGTGCCAGCTTTCCATTGGGTTTATTTTATATTTCTTCCCATTTACTCTGCTTCAATGTTAGTGTTGTGTTGGTTCAAACTTTCTCCTCAAACATTTACGATTAATCATTACGACTTTCTGCTCTGCCCCAGTAGTTTCAGTAGTGTAAAAAACTTATTGGCTCTGTGATGTCAATGAAGAATTTGTGTAAGTGTTGATATCTCTTGTGCCTTGATTGAAGTCGTCAACAATATAAGAGAGAGAGGCTGAACGAAGACATCAAAGTCAGCAAGTGAATTTGAAGAAATTATGTAAAAAAGACAGATACAAAAACATTGAAATAAAAAGTGATAGATATGTTACTCAGTGGAATAATGAAAAAAATGGTGTTATTGATGGCGTGCCATGAAAACCCTTTTCAACATATTACTAAGTCACATAGCTGGCGTCAGGACAGTTATTTTTACATACCATGTGATGCCATGTATCCTAGGGATCAGTAACTACACTGTGACCTTCACATATAAGGTGCGATGTCAGTTGTCATACCGCTATATTTACTTTATGTAACCTAAGGTTCTTTACATTTATTACCGAGACAACAAAGACAATGACCATCATTAGAAAATATTAAGTTATTGAGGTGAATTTTGGGAAAATATTTAAAACTTCGCTAAGTTGTTAAAGATTATTTTCTTAAATAATCTCTGCATGTCAATGTAATTCCTCAAAAATAAAAACTTATTTTTTTTAGATTACAAATATTTACCAGTCACTGAAAGTTCCTAGAAAGTTAACACACCTTCCATTAACGCAGCTTCCATTAACGCAGCTTCCATTAATGAAGCTTCCATTAACACAGCTTCCATTAACACAGTTTCCATTAACGCACCTTCCATTAACACAGCTTCCATTAACGCACCTTCCATTAATGAAGCTTCCATTAACCCAGCTTCCATTAATGAAGCTTCCATTAACGCACCTTCCAATAACACAGCTTCCATTAACGCACCTTCCATTAATGAAGCTTCCATTAACCCAGCTTCCATTAATGAAGCTTCCATTAACGCACCTTCCATTAACACAGCTTCCATTACCGCACCTTCCATTAGCACAGCTTCCATTAACGCACCTTCTATTAATGAAGCTTTCATTAACGCACCTTCCATTAACACAGCTTCCATTAACGCAGCTTCCTTTAATGAAGCTTCCATTAATGAAGCTTCCATTAACGCAGCTTCCATTAACACAGCTTCCATTAACGCCCACCTCCATTAACACAGCTTCCATTAACGCAGCTTCCATTATTGAAGCTTCAATTAACGCAGCTTCCATTAATGAAGCTTCCATTAACGCAGCTTCCATTAATGAAGCTTCCTTTAACCCAGCTTCCATTAATGAAGCTTCCATTAACGCACCTTCCATTAACACAGCTTCCATTAACACAGCTTCCATTTATACAGATTCCATTAACGCACCTTCCATTAACACACCTTCTATTAACACAGCTTCCATTAACACAGATTCCATTAACGCACCTTCCATTAACGCAGCTTCCATTAACGCACATTCCATAAACGCGCCTTTAACGCAGCTTCCATTACCGCAGCTTCCGTTAACACAGCTTCGATTAATGCAGCTTCCATTAACACAGCTTCCATTAACGCACATTCCATAAACGCGCCTTTACCGCAGCTTCCATTAACGCAGCTTCCATTAACACAGTTTCGATTAATGCAGCTTCCATTAATACAGCTTCCAATAACGCAGATTCCATTAATGAAGCTTCCATTAACGCAGCTTCCATTAATGAAGCTTCCATTAACGCACCTTCCATTAACACAGCTTCCATTAACGCACCTTCCATTAACACAGCTTCCATTAACGCACCTTTCATTATTGAAGCTTTCATTAACGCACCTTCCATTAACACAGCTTCCATTAACGCAGCTTCCATTAATGAAGCTTCCATTAATGAAGCTTCCATTAACGCAGCTTCCATTAACACAGCTTCCATTAACGCCCACCTCCATTAACATAGCTTCCATTAACGCAGCTTCCATTAATGAAGCTTCCATTAACGCAGCTTCCATTAATGAAGCTTCCATTAACGCAGCTTCCATTAATGAAGCTTCCATTAACGCAGCTTCCAATAATGAAGCTTCCATTAACGCACCTTCCATTAACACAGCTTCCATTAACACAGCTTCCATTTATACAGATTCCATTAACGCACCTTCCATTAACACACCTTCCATTAACACAGCTTCCATTAACACAGATTCCATTAACGCACCTTCCATTAACGCAGCTTCCATTAACGCACATTCCATAAACGCGCCTTTAACGCAGCTTCTATTAACGCAGCTTCCGTTAACACAGCTTCGATTAATGCAGCTTCCATTAACACAGCTTCCATTAACGCACATTCCATAAACGCGCCTTTACCGCAGCTTCCATTAACGCAGCTTCCATTAACACAGCTTCTATTAATGCAGCTTCCATTAACACAGCTTCCATTAACGCAGATTCCATTAATGAAGCTTCCATTAACGCAGCTTCCATTAATGAAGCTTCCATTAACGCAGCTTCCATTAATGAAGCTTCCATTAACGCAGCTTCCATTAATGAAGCTTCCATTAACGCACCTTCCATTAACACAGCTTCCATTAACACAGCTTCCATTTATACAGATTCCATTAACGCACCTTCCATTAACACACCTTCCATTAACACAGCTTCCATTTATACAGATTCCATTAACGCACCTTCCATTAACGCACCTTCCATTAACACAGCTTCCATTAACGCACCTTCCATTAGCGCACCTTCCATTAACGCAGCCTCCATTAACGCACATTCCATTAACACAGCTTCCATTAACGCAGCTTCCATTAACGCACCTTCCATTAACGCACCTTCCATTAACGCACCTTCCATTAACGCACATTCCATAAACGCGCCTTTAACGCAGCTTCCATTAACGCAGCTTCCGTTAACACAGCTTCGATTAATGCAGCTTCCATTAACACAGCTTCCATTAACGCACCTTCCATTAACGCACCTTCCGTTAACACAGCTTCCATTTACGCACCTTCCATTAACGCACCTTCCATTAACACAGCTTCCATTAACACAGCTACCATTAACGCAGCTTCCATTGACGCCCCTTCCATTAATGCACCTTCCATTGACGCACCTTCCGTTAACACAGCTTCCATTTACGCACCTTCCATTAATGCACCTTCCATTGACGCACCTTCCGTTAACACAGCTTCCATTTACGCACCTTCCATTAACGCACCTTCCATTAACACACCTTCCATTAACACAGCTTCCATTAACACACCTTCCATTAGGCTGCAGTATTAGGGTTGGAAACAGCAGATATTACCAGGATACCTCAGGGATATGTTTAAAAGACAATATTAAAAAATAAAGTTGCTAGTAAAGGCAAAGCAATTGATCAACAAACAAAGAGAGATAGTAGAGGGCAACGAGTGACTAGCTCCCTTAAGGTTTACTATACAAATAGTAGGAGTCTAAGAAATAAGATAGATGAGCTAAGATTACTTGCAAGTGCAGGTAATATAGATATTATTGCTATAACAGAGACCTGGTTAAACCTGAAAGATAGAGAAATTCCTTCCGAGTGCAACATACAGGGTTATAAACTATTCCACACTGATAGGGTCAACAGGAAGGGTGGTGGAGTGGCGATGTAAGTCAGAGATAATTTAAATTGTTGTGTTAGACAAGATATAAGATTAGAAACATCGGACACAGAATCTGTTTGGCTACAGTTTCTCGAGGGTCGTGAAAAATTAATTTTGGGTGTGATTTATAGGCTCCCAATTGGACCTTGATGGGGAGTGCAGTAAGCTGCTATGGAACGAAATTCATAAGGCGTCTAGATATGAAAATGTTGTGTTAATGGGAGATTTAAACTTTAGACAAATTGATTTGAACAATGTTACAGGAAATCTTGAGTCTAGTGACTTTCTTGATACGGTTCAGGACAGCTTTTTAAAACAGTTTGTGACAGAACCAACTAGAGAAAAAAACTTACTTGACTTGGTTCGTGCCAACAAAGAATCACTAGTTAATAATCTTGAGGTTAATGATGAGCTTGTGGAAAGCAATCACAAATCACTTAGTTTCAATATATCATGGAATTACCCAGATAACTGCAATCAAGTCTGTTCCAGACTTTCACTTGGCCGACTTCATGGGGCTCAGAAATTACCTAGGTGGGCTAAATTGGGATGACCTGACTATGGGTCAGGTAGGTGGTTTTGGTTGCCAATATGACGTATTTCAGAGCATAGGTCTAGCTGCCCAGTCAACTTTTGATCCGATTAAGGAAATTAGATCTAACAAAAATGATCCCAAACGGATAAACAATAGATTAAAACATATCATTGGTCAAAATAGAGGCATATATAGGCGTATCAAAAGAGGGGATGGACAGTTAAAAAATCAATATATTCAATTAAAGAGAAAAATAATAAAAAAAAAAGAATAATAAAAGCAAAAAGGGATTATGAGGTTAAAGTCGCAACGGATTCGAAAACTAACCCAAAAGGGTTCTTTCAGGTATACAGAAGTAAGATTAGGGACAAGATAGGCCCACTTAAGAGTAACTCAGGTCAGATCACTGTCAGTGATAAGGAAATGTGTGAACTTTTGAACACTTACTTCCTCTCTGTTTTTACTCAGGAAGATACTAGCGAAATTCCAGAAATAATAAATTATGTAGAACAGAACGATAATAAACTATGCACTATTAAGATAACTAGTGACATGGTCCTCAGACAAATAGAGAAATTAAAAACTAACAAATCTCCAGGCCCTGATGAACTGTTTGTATGGGTATTAAAGGAATCTAAAGATGAACTTAGCAAACCTTTAGCTAATCTTTCCAATATATCTCTACAAACTGGCATAGTGCCATACAAGTGGAAAATGGCAAATGTAATACCTATTTACAAGGCAGGTGACAGGTCCTTACCTCCATAGTGGGAAAATTTATGGAATCAATAATTGCCGAGGCAATTATTAGCCATCTTGAAAGGCATAAATTGATATATGAATCTCAACACGGTTTTACAAAGGGGCGTTCCTGTCTTACGAATTTACTAACTTTTTTCACTAAGGTGTTTGAGGATGTAGATCATGGTAATGAATATGACATTGTGTAAATGGACTTCAGTAAGGCTTTCGAAAGAGTTCATCATCAGAGGCTACTGAGGAAACTTAAGGCACACGGAATATGAGGAGAATTTTTTTCTTGGGTAGAGGCATGGTTGACAAATAGGCAGCAGAGAGTTTGCATAAATGGGGAGAAATCAGAATGGGGGCACGTTACAAGCGGTGTTCCACAGGATTCAGTGTTGGGCCCCCTGTTGTTCACAATTTACATAAACGACATAGATGAGGGAATAAATAGCGGCATAAGGAAATTTGCTGATGACACCAAAATAGGCCGTCCAATTCATTCTAACGAGGGCATTAGAGAACTCCTGTATGCTATGAATAGACTGATGCAGTGGTCGGAGAAGTGGCAGATGCAGTTTAATGTAGACAAATGCAAAGTTCTAAATGTTGGACAGGAAAATAACCATGCCACATGTAAACTAAGTAATGTAGATCTTAATATTACTTATTCCGAAAACGATTTAGAAGTTCTAATTAGCAGTAATCTGAAACCAAGACAACAGTGCATAAGTGTTCGAAACAAAACAAACAGAATCCTAGGCTTCATATCAAGAAGTATAAATAATAGAAGTCCTCAGGTTGTTCTTCAACTCTATATATCTTTGGTTAGGCCTCATTTAGATTATGCTGCTCAGTTCTGGTCACCGTATTATAGAATGGATATAAATGCACTGGAAAACGTACAGAGGAGGATGACAAAGTTAATCCCATGTATCAGAAATCTTCCCTATGAGGATAGACTGAGGGTCTTAAATCTGCACTCTCTAGAAAGGCGTAGAATTAGGGGGGATATGATTGAGGTGTATAAATGGAAAACAGGAATTAATAAAGGGATGTAAATAACGTGCTGAAAATATCTTGCATTGACAGGACTCATAGCAATGGTTTTAAATTGGAAAAGTTCAGATTCATGAAGGATATAGGAAAGCACTGGTTTGGTAATAGAGTTGTGGATGAGTGGAACAAACTCCCGAGTACCGTCATAGAAGCTAAGACGTTGTGTAGTTTTAAAAAAAGGTTGGATAAATACATGAGTGGGTGTGGGTGGGTGAGTTGGACCTGACTAGCTTGTGTTCATGTGAATGTATGTGTTTATGTGAATGTATGTGTTTATGTGAATGTATAAGTTTATGTGAATGTATGTGTTTATGTGAATGTGTGTATTTATGTGAATATATGTGTTTATGTGAATGTATGTGTTTATGTGAATGTGTTATGTGAATGTATGTGTTTATGTTAATATGTGTTTATGTGAATGTATGTGTTTATGTGAATCTATGTGTTTGTGTGAATGTATGTTTTTATGTGAATATATGTTTATGTGAATGTATGTGTTTATGTGAATGTATGTGTGCATCTGAATGTATGTGTGCATCTGAATGCATGTGTTTATGTGAATGTATGTGTTTATGTGAATATATGTGTTTATGTGAATGTATTTGTGTATGTGAATGTATGTGTTTATGTGAATGCATGTGTTTATGTGAATGCATGTGTTTATGTGAATATGTGTTTATGTGAATGTATGTGTATATGTGAATGTATGTGTTTATGTGAATGTATATGTTATGTGAATGTATGTGTTTATGTTAATATGTGTTTATGTGAATGTATGTGTTTATGTGAATGTATGTGTTTATGTGAATGTATGTGTTCATGTGAATACATGTGTTTATGTGAATATATGTGTTTATGTGAATGTGTGTGTTCATGTGAATGTATGTGTTTATGTGAATGTATGTATTTATGTGAATGTATGTGTTCATGTGAATGTATGTGTTCATGTGAATGTATGTGTTCATGTGAATGTATGTCTTCATGTGAATGCATGTGTTCATGTGAATGCATATGTTCATGTGAATGCATGTGCTCATGTGAATGCATGTTTTCATGGAAATGCATGTGTTCATGTGAATGCATATGTTCATGTGAATGCATGTTTTCATGTGTTCATGTGAATGCATATGTTCATGTATATGCATGTGCATATGATAATATATACATACCAAGCACGTCTCCGGAAGCACACATCAACCAGATAACTGGTGCAGCATATGGGCGACTGGCAAACCTGAGAATAGCGTTCCGATACCTCAGTAAGGAATCGTTCCAGACATTGTACACCATATACGTCAGGCCCATACTGGAGTATGCAGCACCAGTTTGGAACCCACACCTGGTCAATCACGTCAAGAAATTAGAGAAAGTGCAAAGGTTTGCAACAAGGCTAGTTCCAGAGCTAAGGGGAATGTCCTACGAAGAAAGGTTAAGGGAAATCGGTATGACGACACTGGAGGACAGGAGGATTAGGGGACACATGATAACGACATACAAAATACTGGAATAGATAAGGTGGACAGAGACAGGATGTTCCAGAGAAGGGACACAGAGACAAGGGATCACAACTGGAAGTTGAAGACTCAGATGAGTTAAAGGTATGTTAGGAAGCATTTCTTCAGTCACAGAGTTGTCAGGAAGTGGAATAGTCTGGCAAGTGATGTAGTGGAGGCCGGAACCATACATAGCTTTAAGACGGGGTATGTCAAAGCTCATGGTGCAGGGAGAGAGAGGATCTAGTAGCGATCAGTGAAGAGGCGGGGCCATGAGCTGAGTCTCCACCCATGCAATCACAAATAGGTGAGTACATATGTAAACTTTCCGCTAGGTATATAGGCAAATGTATATATTAACATATATGCATGAGTGCATCAATAAAAGTACGTGAGCAAACATTTTATTATGTATAAGAGAGTAATAATAAATGAATTAAAACTGATCTACGATATATAGAGTAAACTTTGACCTAAAAAACGTTCCGTTATGATGGGGAAGGTCTTGAAAAGTTCCGTTATGATGGGGAAGATCTTGAAAAGTTCCGTTATGTGGCGAAGGTCTTGAAAAGTTCCGTTATGATGGGGAAGATCTTGAAAAGTTCCGTTATGATGGGGAAGGTCTTGAAAAGTTCCGTTATGATGGGGAAGGTCTTGAAAAGTTCCGTTATGATGGGAAGGTCTTGAAAAGTTCCGTTATGATGGGGAAGGTCTTGAAAAGTTCCGTTATGATGGGGAAGGTCTTGAAAAGTTCCGTTATGATGGGGAAGGTCTTGAAAAGTTCCGTTATGATGGGGAAGGTCTTGAAAAGTTCCGTTATGATGGGGAAGGTCTTGAAAAGCTCCGTTATGATGGGGAAGGTCTTGAAAAGCATAAATTGATCAAGGAATCTCAGCACGGTTTAACAAAAGGGCGTTCCTGCTTTACGAATTTATTTACTTTCATGGTAATGAATATGATATTGTGTATATGGACTTCAGTAAGGCGTTTGATAGAGTTCCACATCAGAGACTGTTGAGGAAAATTAAGGCACACGGAATAGGAGGAATTTTTTTTTTCCTGAATAGAGCCATGGTTGGCAAATAGGCAGAAGATAGTTTGCATAAATAAGGAGAAATCAGAGTGAGGAAGCGTCTCGAGCGGTGTTCCACAGGGGTCAGTGTTGGGCCCCTTGTTGTTCACAATTTACATAAACGACATAGATAGAGGGAATAAATATCGACATAAGCAAATTTGCTGATGACACCAAAATAGGCCGTCCAATTCATTCAAATGAGGACATTAGAGCACTCCAGGATGATTTGAATAGACTGATGCAATGGTCGGTCGGAGAAGTGGCAGATGCAGTTTAATATAGACAAATGCAAAGTTCTAAACATTGGACAGTAAAATAACCATGACACATATAAACTAAATAATGTAGATCTAAATATTACTGATTGCGAAAAGGATTTAGGAGTTCTGGTTAGTAGTAATCTAAAACCAAGACAACAGTACATAAGTGTTCCCACTAAGGGGGCTTACCAATAGACCCGTGGCTGTCTTCAAGAAGGTGCTAGACAGGCACCTAAAGTCAGTACTTGACCAGCCTGGCTGTGGTTCGTACGTCGGGTTGCATGCGACCAAAAGTAACAGAATAGTTGATCAGGCCCTGATCCACAATGAGGCCTGGTCACAGACAGGGCCGCGGGGGCGTTGACCACCGAAACCCTCTCCAGGTATACTCCAGGGTCCTGAGAGAATGAGCAGAGGCGCTGTATGTGCCACTAACAACTATCTTCAACATATCTGTCAAAACAGGGCGAGTACTTGAGGTATGGAAGAAAGCCAATGTAGTCCCGGTATTTAAAAAAAGAGACAGACAGGCAGCATTAAACTACAGACCAGTGTCACTGACATATATAGTATGCAAAGTCATGCAAAAGATTGTCAGGAGGAAAGTGGTAGAGCACCTAAGTTATACACGATAACCAGCACGAGTTCAGGGAAGGGAAACCATGTGTCACAAAACTACTGGTGTTTTACAACAACGTCACAGAAGTAAGACAAACGAGAGAGAGAGAAGTGGGTAGATTGCATTTTCTAGGACTGCAAGAAGGCTTTCGACACAGTTCCACACAAGAGATTAGTGGATAAGCTGGAGGACCAGGCAGGAATAACAGGGAAGACTCTGCAATAGATCAGAGAATACCTGACGGGAAGACATCAGCGAGTCATGGTACATGATGATGATGGTACATGAGATGTGACGAGCGGGGTTCCACTGGGGTCAGTCCTAGGACCGGTGCTGTTTATGGTATATGTGAATGACATGGCGGAAGGAATAGACTCAGAAGTGTCCCTGTTCGCAAACGATGTGAAGTTAATGAGGAGTGAGTATAACACCGGGCACATCTCCTGAGGCGCACATCAACCAAATAATTGCTGCAGCATATGGGCGTCTAGCAAACTTTAGAATAGCAGTTCTACATCTCAGTAAGGAATCGTTTAGGCCCCTGTACACTGTGTACTTCAGACCCATATTGGAGTATGCAGCGCCAGTTTGGAACCCAATTCTGGCCAAGCACCTCAGGAAATTAAAGAAATCGCAAAGATTTGCAACGAGACTAGTCCCGAAGCTACAGGGCATGTCCTACGAGGAGAGGTTAAGCGAAATCGACCTGACGACACTGGAGGATAGAAGAGTCGGGGAAAATGATAACGACATATAAAGTAATGAGAGGAATCGTCAAGTTAGATATATGAGAGACAGCAACAAGGATTCACAATTGGAAGTTGAAGACTCAGATGAGTCACAGGGATGTTAGGAAGTTCTTGTTCAGTCATAGAGTTGTCAGGAAGTGGAATAGTCTGGAAAGTGATGTAGTGGAGGCAGGATCCATACATAGCTTTAAGAAGATGTATGATAAAGCTCTTGGAGCAGGGAGAGTGACATAGTAGTGACCACTGAAGTGGTGGGGCCAGGAGTTGTGAATCGACCCCTGCACCATAAATAGTAAGTAAGTAAAGTTTTATTTCATTGCAATTTTACATAGATATTGGTAGTTACAATCATAAACTGAAGTGCAAGGAGAGCCACTGACATGCCATGGTGAAGTGCAAGGAGAGCCACTGACATGCCATGGTGAAGTGCAAGGAGAGCCACTGACATGCCATGGTGAAGTGCAAGGAGAGCCACTGACTTGCCATGGTGAAGTGCAAGGAGAGCCACTGACATGCCATGGTGAAGTGCAAGGAGAGCCACTGACATGCCATAGTGAAGTGCAAGGAGAGCCACTGACATGCCATGGTGAAGTGCAAGGAGAGCCACTGACATGCCATGGCATTAGGGGCAACTTAATCTAATGACTTATATACTATGTACATAATACTAGAGAAATTTATTGAGTTTATTCTAGTTATATATTTGATTTCAAATTACAAAATTACAATATGATGATATTATACTGTTAAAATTACAATATGATGATATTAGACTGTTAAAATTACAATATGATGATATTACATTGT
>WNWK01032529.1:0-21833 GCA_009830355.1 Cherax destructor
TTTTCTGCTTGCTATAAATAATCTGGCATCTGTTCTCCCATCCAATATTTGGTCATCGCTCTATGTGGATGACTTTGCTATAGCTTGTGCAGGTGCTGACTGTGACCTCATTGCAGTTTCCTCCAGCATGCCATCAACCGGGTTTCTGATTGGGCCACCACTCACGGGTTTAAGTTTTCTAGTGGCAAAACTCATCAAATTACGTTCACTAGACGTTCAGTGGTCTCTGATCATCCATTGTACCTATACGGCTCACGTATCCCAGAACGTGATACAGTCAGGTTTCTCGGCCTCCTGTTTGACCGCAGATTGTCCTGGAAACCTCACATTACCTCTCTGAAGGCGACTTGTCATAGCCGGCTGAACCTCCTTAAAACCCTCGCACATCTTTCATGGGGGGCTGATCGTAGAACTCTCCTTCGCCTACATTCAGCCCTAATTCTATCGAAACTCGATTATGGTGACCAGATATATTCGGCAGCCTCTCCTGCCACTCTTTCCAGCCTTAATCCCATCCATCACCAGGGATTACGCTTATGCCTTGGTGCTTTTCGTTCTTCCCGGTTGAGAGCCTCTATGTAGAAGCGAACATTCCATCCTTGTCCGATCGTCGTGATGCACATTGCATTCGCTATTATGTTCGCTCTCATGACCTCCGCAATCCTTCCATGTATAGGATTGTCACAGATGTTAGTAGACGCTCGTTATTTGTTCGTCGCCCCTGTTTACTTCGTCCCTTTTCTCTTCGTCTGCATTCACTCTTGTCTTCCCTTCAGCTTCCGCCTTTATATGTTCATGTGGCTTCACCCTTTCCTCTACCCCCTTGGGAAGTTCCTGCTGTCCGTGTCTGTTCTATTCCTCTACCTTGCGCGAAAGCCCAACTGCCTACGGCGGCTTCTCGCTCTTTCTTTCTAGACCATTTCCGTTCTCATTCCCATGCCATCGCAGTATACACCGATGGTTCAAAGTCATCTGACGGCATCGGATTCGCAGCAGTGTTTCCGGACAGCGTCGTACGAGGGCACCTGTTACCCTCGGCTAGCATATTTACGGCTGAATTGTATGCCATTCTTGTGGCACTTATCCGTATTGCATCTATGCCTGTATCACCATTTGTGGTCGTTTCAGACTCCTTTAGTGCTTTACAGGCTATCCGTAAAATTGATACACCTCACCCCTAGTTCTTCGTATCCACCTTTGGTTACGCCGTATCTTTAGCAAGCATAAAGATATTGTCTTTTGTTGGGTCCCTGGTCATGTTGACGTACAGGGCAATGAACAGGCAGACACTGCTGCGCGGTCAGCAGTACATGACCTTCCAGTTTCATATAGAGGTGTTCCTTTCACGGACTATTTTGCGGTCATTGCTACCCACCTTCGCACCCGTTGGCAACAACGCTGGTCTGACCTGCTGAATAACAAACTTCATTCTATTAAACCGGTTATAGGTTTCTGGCCTTCTTCTTGTCACCAATGTCGAGGTTGGGAGACTACACTCTCCCGTCTTCGCATCGGCCACACTCGTCTTACTCACGGGTATCTCATGGAGAGGCTCCTGCCCCTCTCTGTGAGCATTGTCAGGTTCCAGTGTCTGTTCGACATATCCTGTTGGACTGCCCACTCTATCAACGAGCACGCAGAATTTACCTCCAACGATGTCTTCGCTCTGCGGCCCTTTCTTTACCTTCCCTTCTTGCAGATGGCCCCTCCTTTAATCCTGACTCTCTCATTGACTTTTTGACAGAAACTGACTTACTACACAAACTCTGAAGATTATACCTCTAGCACCTCCCTCAGTCCCTTCTACCTCGATCTCTTGCTACCCTCCTCCCCTGCACTATCCACCGTCATCTTGCACTCCATACCCTACTAATCTTCCATCTCCCTCTTACAACCCACTCTCCCTGCATCCTACAATAACCTGCAGCGCTGTATAACCCCTGTGGTTTAGCGCTTCTATTTGATTATAATAATAATAATAATGCACTAAATTTGAACGAATGTAAAATAAAACGTAGATATACGTTCGGTCACTTTCGCGAGTGAATGTATATCTATGTGTGGACAGTTTAAGGGTTAACTGAAAGACATTTCTGTGTCCGGGTTAGTAATGAGCTTTCCCCGGACTTACTTTGTCCAAGCTGACGGTGTCCCCCAGGGTTGTGTTCTGAGCACAACACTATTTCTCCTTGCTAAAAATAATCTGGCATCAGTTCTCCCATCCAACATTTGGTCATTGCTTTATGTGGATGACTTTGCTATAGCTTGTGTGGGTGCTGACTGTCACCTCATTGCAGTTTCCCTCCAGCATGCCGTCAACCGAGTTTCCGATTGGGCCACCTCTCATGGGTTTAAATTTTGTAGTAGCAAAACTCATAAAATTACGTTTACTACACGTTCAGTGGTCTCTGATCATCCGTTGTACCTATACGGCTCACGCATCCCAGAACGTGATACAGTTAGGTTTCTCGGCCTCCTGTTTGACCGTCGATTGTTCAGGAAACCTCACATTACCTCTCTGAAGGCAACTTGTCATAGCCTGCTGAACCTCCTAAAAACCTTCGCACATCTTTCGTGGGGGGCTGATTGTAGAACTCTCCTTCGTCTACATTCAGCCCTAATTTTATCAAAACTCGATTATGGTGACCAGATATATTCGGCAACCTCTCCTGCTACTCTTTCCAGCCTTAATCCCATTCATCACCAGGGATTGCGTTTATGCCTTGGTGCATTTCGTTCTTCCCCAGTTGAGAGCCTCTATGTAGAAGCGAACATTCCATCCTTGCCCAATCGTCGTGATGCACATTGCATTTGCTATTATGTTCGCTCTCATGACCTCCGCAATCCTTCCATGTATAGGATTGTCACTGATGTTAGTAGGCGGTCTTTTTTTGTCCGTCGCCCCTCTTTACTTCGTCCCTTTTCTCTTTTTCTACATTCACTCTTGTCTTCCCTTCAACTACCACCTTTATACGTTCATGTGACATCTCCCTTTCCCCTACCCCTTTGGGAAGTTCCTGCTGTCCGTGTCTGTTCTATTCCTCTACCTTGCGCGAAAGCCCGCCTACCTACGGTGGCTTCTCGCTCTTTTTATCTAGACCACTTCCATTCTCATTCCCATGCCATCGCAGTGTACACTGATGGTTCAAAGTCGTCTGGCGGTGTCGGATTCGCAGCAGTGTTTCCGGACAGTGTTGTGTAAGGACATCTATTACCCTCAGCTAGCATATTTACAGCTGAATTGTATGCCATTCTTGTGGCACTTATCCGTATTGCATCTATGCCTGTGTTACCATTTGTGGTCGTTTCAGACTCCCTTAGTGCTTTACAGGCTATCTGTAAAATTGATACACCTCACCCCCTAGTTCTTCATATCCAACTTTGGTTACTCCGTATCTCTAGCAAGCACAAAGATATTGTTTTTTGTTGGGTCTCTGGTCATGTTGATGTACAGGGCAATGAACAGGCAGACACTGCTGTGTGGTCAGCAGTACATGACCTTCCAGTTTCATATAGAGGTGTTCCTTTTACGGACTATTTTGCAGTCATTGCTACCCACCTTCGCACCCGTTGGCAACAACGCTGGTCTGACCTGCTAAATAACAAACTTCATTCTATTAAAGCAAGTATAGGTTTCTGGCCTTCTTGTCACCAATGTCGAGGTTGGGAAACTGCACTCTCCCGTCTTCGCATTGGCCACACTCGTCTTACTCACGGGTATCTCATGGAGAGACTCCCTGCCCCTCTCTGTGAGCATTGTCAGGTTCCAGTGTCTGTTCGACATATTCTGTTGGACTGTCCACTTTATCAACGAGCACGCAGAATATACCTCCAAGGGCATCTTCGCTCTGCAGCCCTTTCTTTACCTTCCCTATTTGCTGATGGACCCTTCTTTAATCCTGACTCTCTCATTGACTTTTTGACAGAAACGGACTTACTACACAAAATCTGAAGATTATACCTCTAGCACCTCCCTCAGTCCCTTCTACAGTGGACCCCCGCTATTCGAACGGCTCGGCAGTCGAACAAATCATCATTAGAACAAGAAAATCGATATCGTCATGCGAACAAAATACCACGATTCGAACAAGTGCGTCCATCACCTGTCCGCCAAGGTGCTTGGATAGCCAGTCCCTCCTTGTTTACACTGGAGAGAACAATACCCTGCACGCTCATCCAGACATTTCACACTTAATTATAATTGTTTGGAGTTTGTTCATTAAGTGTGAGGTAGTGGTGAGAGGCAGTGGTGGTTGAGGCAGTGGTGAGAGGCAGTTGTGGTAGAGGCAGTGGTGGTAGAGGCAGTGGTGGTTGAGGCAGTAGTGGTTGAGGCAGTGGTGAGAGGCAGTGGTGGTAGAGGCAATAGTGAGAGGCAGTGGTGGTTGAGGTAGTGGTGGTTGAGGCAGTGGTGAGAGGCAGTGGTAGAGGCAGTAGTGAGAGGCAGTAGTGAGAGGCAGTAGTGAGAGGCAGTGGTGAGAGGCAGTGGTGGTAGAGGCAGTGGTGAGAGGCAGTTGTGAGAGGCAGTTGTGGTAGAGGCAGTAGTGAGAGACAGTGGTGGTTGAGGCAGTGGTGGTATAGGCAGTACTGAGAGGCAGTAGTGAGAGGCAGTAGTGGTAGAGGCAGTGGTGAGAGGCAGTGGTGAGAGGCAGTGGTGAGTTTTACGAGACTCACCCTTACCCGTCATTATATACTGGAGCATATGCCAGTAGAATATGTCTCTTTACCATTATTATGAAAATAAGCGTTATATTGGCCAATTGTATGTCTCCTGTACGTCTAAGTAGGGTTTTATGTGACGTATAGTTAACTATCCATCCGCTCGTTAACAGGTCAGGAATTCCCGCCTTACCATGTCATCGTACCCAATGAGGGGGGCCACTGGCTATACTTCAGTCAGTCAGAGACAGAGAGAGAGTATTCAGTAGTCAATGAGTCAGCAAGCAGTGATCTGTCTGTGATCAGTCAGACGTCATTCAGTCATCATCGAGTCAGCAGTCAGTGATCAGTCAATGATCCGTCAGTGAGCATTCAGTCCACAGTGAGACTTTCATGGAGGACGTTTGTCTCTCACTTTTCCTGAGAAGCACCTTGGATTTATTCTTCTGACCTTTGTGAGGTTCTTGTGTGAGCCTTCAGCACCTTGAGTGGTGTTTGTCTCAGTCGCCGCTCAAAGCAAGTGAGTGCGCTGTAGTGAGACGCTGGGGTTCGTCTCTAATGGCGCTCACAGCAAGAGTGAGTGTCTCTAGTGGTGCTCGTAGTAAGAGCGTGCGTTGCTGTATTGCAGACGCTAGAGTTTGTCTCTAGATTTAGTAAAAGCAAGTTTAAGCGGCATTGTCTTAAAGAGGACTGCGTCTGTGTAAATGTCCTTGGAAACAGATTCATTGGAAAACTTTCTTTAAGTGTGAAAACATTTCTATTCCATTTATTGCTCTGAAAGTAGTTACTAATTAAGAGATTGTGAATAGTGTACGTTCTAGATCCATTACGGTGATAATGCTGGGCCAGACGGCATACATATTCGTATGCTACAGCATTTACATCAGTCTGCTCTTACTGTCCTCTTACGACTCTTTAATCTTATATGGTCGCAAGGAGTTATTCCCCAGCTGTGGAAGTCTGCTATTGTTCTCCCTTTTCGAAAACCAGGTGCTACGGGACGTGATCCCTCTCACTACCGTCCCATCGCTCTTACCAGTGCAGTTTGCAAGGTAATGGAACGTCTAGTTAATAGACGTTTGATGTGGTATTTAGAGACTCACAATAGTCTCTCCCCTAGTCAGTATGGTTTCCGTAAGGGCCGTTCTGCCATTGACCCCTTGCTGCGCTTGGATACGTATATTCGTAATGCCTTTGCGAATAACCATTCGGTTATCGCTATCTTTTTCGACCTTGAGAAGGCTTATGATACAACTTGGAGATATAATATCTTGGCCCAGGCCCACTCCTTAGGCCTCCGAGGCAACTTACCATTCTTTCTTAAGGCTTTCTTAACTGACAGACATTTCGGGTCCGGGTTCGTAATGAACTCTCCCGGAATTTGTCCAAGCTGAAGGTGTCCCCCAGGGATGTGTTCTGAGCACAACACTTTTTCTGCTTGCTATAAATAATCTGGCATCTGTTCTCCCATCCAATATTTGGTCATCGCTCTATGTGGATGACTTTGCTATAGCTTGTGCAGGTGCTGACTGTCACCTTATTGCAGTTTCCCTCCAGCATGCCATCAACCGGGTTTCTGATTGGGCCACCACTCACGGGTTTAAGTTTTCTAGTGGCAAAACTCATCAAATTACGTTCACTAGACGTTCAGTGGTCTCTGATCATCCATTGTACCTATACGGCTCACGTATCCCAGAACGTGATACAGTCAGGTTTCTCGGCCTCCTGTTTGACCGCAGATTGTCCTGGAAACCTCACATTACCTCTCTGAAGGCGACTTGCCATAGCCGGCTGAACCTCCTTAAAACCCTCGCACATCTTTCATGGGGGCTGATCGTAGAACTCTCCTTCGCCTACATTCAGCCCTAATTCTATCGAAACTCGATTATGGTGACCAGATATATTCGGCAGCCTCTCCTGCCACTCTTTCCAGCCTTAATCCCATCCATCACCAGGGATTACGCTTATGCCTTGGTGCTTTTCGTTCTTCCCCGGTTGAGAGCCTCTATGTAGAAGCGAACATTCCATCCTTGTCCGATCGTCGTGATGCACATTGCATTCGCTATTATGTTCGCTCTCATGACCTCCGCAATCCTTCCATGTATAGGATTGTCACAGATGTTAGTAGACGCTCGTTATTTGTTCGTCGCCCCTGTTTACTTCGTCCCTTTTCTCTTCATCTGCATTCACTCTTGTCTTCCCTTCAGCTTCCGCCTTTATATGTTCATGTGGCTTCACCCTTTCCTCTACCCCCCTTTGGGAAGTTCCTGCTGTCCGTGTCTGTTCTATTCCTCTACCTTGCGCGAAAGCCCAACTGCCTACGGCGGCTTCTCGCTCTTTCTTTCTAGACCATTTCCGTTCTCATTCCCATGCCATCGCAGTATACACCGATGGTTCAAAGTCATCTGACGGCGTCGGATTCGCAGCAGTGTTTCCGGACAGCGCGTACGAGGGCATCTGTTACCCTCGGCTAGCATATTTACGGCTGAATTGTATGCCATTCTTGTGGCACTTATCCGTATTGCATCTATGCCTGTATCACCATTTGTGGTCGTTTCAGACTCCCTTAGTGCTTTACAGGCTATCCATAAAATTGATACACCTCACCCCCTAGTTCTTCGTATCCACCTTTGGTTACGCCGTATCTTTAGCAAGCATAAAGATATTGTCTTTTGTTGGGTCCCTGGTCATGTTGACGTACAGGGCAATGAACAGGCAGACACTGCTGTGCGGTCAGCAGTACATGACCTTCCAGTTTCATATAGAGGTGTTCCTTTCACGGACTATTTTGCGGTCATTGCTACCCACCTTCGCACCCGTTGGCAACAACGCTGGTCTGACCTGCTGAATAACAAACTTCATTCTATTAAACCGGTTATAGGTTTCTGGCCTTCTTCTTGTCACCAATGTCGAGGTTGGGAGACTACACTCTCCCGTCTTCGCATCGGCCACACTCGTCTTACTCACGGGTATCTCATGGAGAGGCTCCCTGCCCCTCTCTGTGAGCATTGTCAGGTTCCAGTGTCTGTTCGACATATCCTGTTGGACTGCCCACTCTATCAACGAGCACGCAGAATTTACCTCCAACGACGTCTTCGCTCTGCGGCCCTTTCTTTACCTTCCCTTCTTGCAGATGGCCCCTCCTTTAATCCTGACTCTCTCATTGACTTTTTGACAGAAACTGACTTACTACACAAACTCTGAAGTTTATACCTCTAGCACCTCCCTCAGTCCCTTCTACCTCGATCTCTTGCTACCCTCCTCCCCTGCACTATCCACCGTCATCTTGCACTCCATACCCTACTAATCGTCCATCTCCCTCTTACAACCCACTCTCCCTGCATCCTACAATAACCTGCAGCGCTGTATAACCCCTGTGGTTTAGCGCTTCTATTTGATTATAATAATAATACGGTGATAATGGATTAATAAATAAGTGTTACGCTTTCCGACTCAGTGGGAAGGAGTAAAGTGTTATGTTAGGTGAATAGGACATCTTGCGATTTCAGAGCCATTTAGTGGGATAGATGAGAAAGAAGATTGAATATTGCACACTTCAATAATAAGTGAACTTAAGTTAAACTTGTCTGTAAATACTGTTTCATGGTGATTCCATTTTAAATATTTTGTACAAAGCCTTCTACGGATTATTAAGGAAGTTAATAAAAACCAGAAAGAAGTATTGTGATTATTTAGTTCTTATTGATCCCTTTTCATTTCTTTTGTAACTTGAAGTTGAGTTCTTGTTACATTGTTACTGGCCTGGGCGGAACAGGCCCTAGGAAGGCCCAGGTTTGTAACAATGAGGCAGTGGTGGTGAGAGGCAGTGGTGGTAGAGGTGGTGCAGAGTGGGAGGTGAGTAAACAAGATTAAATGAAGGTTCGGGAATTTTGTAAACAAACCATTTGTTGTTGCTGTAGTTACCAGCCTGACACTTATGATTTCTGTTCACTCCTTGAAGCTGACTGGAAGTGATCTAATGCAGTTACCATTACAAGCTCCGTTTTCTCTTATACTAACACGTCTGAAGGAGGAAAGAATGGGAAGATGTTTTGATAGCTGGATCTAGTATGCTGCCACCACATTCGTAATGACATACATATTTTATTCATTCTAGAGTGTATATCAGGTTTTAATGTTACTTATATTGTTTATTATGTCATATTAGATGAACTGTGATAGATAAATAAGCTGTCGAGTTGATAATAGCTTCATAGTGAAGTACTATTTTGTCATGCTTCCTGACAGCAGGAACAGATTAATTGTTTTTCCATTATTTCTTATGGGAAATATTAAATCACCATTCGAACATTTTACGTTGAGAACTAGCTCTTGAAATGGATTAAGTTCGAATAGCGGGGGTCCACTGTACCTCGATCTCTTGCTACCCTCCATCCCTGCACTATCCACTGTCCTGCTGCACTCCATACCCTACTAATCATCCATCTCCCACTTACAGTCCATTCTCCCTACATCCTGTCCTGCCCCGCCGTGCTGTATAACCCTTGTGGTTTAGCGCTTCTTTTGATTATAATATAATAAAAAAATGAAAGCAGTGAAGAGCTTTTATGAGGATAGTGAGGCTCAGGTTAGAGTGTGTAGGAGAGAGGGAGATTATTTCTCGGTAAAAGTAGGCCTTAGACAAGGATGTGTGATGTCACCGTGGTTGTTCAATATATTTATAGATGGGGTTGTAAGAGAAGTGAATGCGAGGGTCTTGGCAAGAGGTGTGGGGTTAAGACAAAGAATCAAATACAAAGTGGGAGTTGTCACAGTTGCTTTCTGCTGATGACACTGTGCTTTTGGGAGATTCTGAAGAGAAGTTGCAGAGGTTGGTGGATGATTTTGGTAAGGTATGTAAAAGAAGAAAATTGAAAGTGAATATAGGAAAGAGTAATTTGATGAGGATAACAAAAAGATTAGGTGACGAAAGATTGGATTTCAGATTGGAGGGAGAAAGTATGGAGGAGGTGAATGTATTCAGATATTTGGGAGTGGACATGTCAGCAGATGGGTCTATGAAGGATGAGGGAATCATAGAATTGATGAGGGGAAAAGGGTGAGTGGTGCACTTCGTAGTCTGTGGAGACAAAGAACTTTGTCCATATAAGTAAAGAGGGGAATGTATGAGAGAATAGTTATACCAATACTCTTATATGGGTGTTAAGCATGGGTGATGAATGTCGCAACGAGGAGAAGGCTGGAGGCACTGGAGATGTCATGTCTGAGGTCAATGTGTGGTGTGAATATAATGCAGAGAATTCAGAGTTTGGAAATTAGGAGGAGGTGCGGGATTACCAAAACTATTATCCAGAGGGCTGAGGAGGGGTTGTTGAGGTGGTTCGGACATGTAGAGAGAATGGAACGAAATAGAATGACCTCGAGAGTGTATAAATCTGTAGTGGAGGGAAGGCGGGGTAGGGGTCGCCCTAGGAAAGAACTACTAAATGCCTCAAATGATGTAGTTGAAGTATTAGCAATAAAGGTCGAGAATCAAAACCTGGTCATCGTGGTTGTCTACAAGCCCCCGGATGCAACGTCCCAACAATTCCAGGAACAGCTTCTGAAAATTGACCACTGTCTGGAAAATCTTCCAGCTCCTGCCCCCAACATCTTGCTACTGGGGGATTTCAACCTCAGGCACCTAAAATGGAGGAACATTGCAAACAATGTGGTAGCAGAGATAACACCAGGAGGCAGCTCAGATGAAAATTCACACATGCATGAACTTTTAAATCTCTGCACCAAGTTCACCTTAAACCAGCAAATAGTAGAGCCCACAAGATTAGAGAATACGCTGGACCTCATCTTCACCAACAATGATGATCTGATACGAAATGTCATCATATCAAAAACAATATACTCAGATCACAACATAATAGAGGTCCAGACATGCATGCGGGGAGCCCCAGATCAACAAAATGTGATCAGCCGTGAGGGAGCTTTCTCCAAATTCAACTTCAATAAAAAAAACATAAGGTGGGACCAAGTAAACCAAGTCCTAAATGATATAAACTGGGAAGATTGCCTAAGCATCACGGATCCCAACCTATGTCTAGAACAAATTAACTCTGTGGTACTTGAGGTTTGCTCAAGGCAAATTCCCTTAAGGGAAAGGAGGAGAAGATGCAAACTAGAAAGAGAGAGGCGCTCCCTATACAGGCGAAGGCAAAGAATAATGGAGCAGCTACAGGAGGCCAATATCTCTGAAATACGTAGGGAGACACTAGTCAGAGAAATAACAAACATCGAATTAAAACTAAAGGAATCTTACAGGAATCAAGAGACACGGGAAGAACTAAAAGCCATAAATGAAATTGAAAGAAACCCTAAGTATTTCTTTTCCTATGCAAAATCAAAGTCGAGAACAACAACCAGTATTCGGCCCCTACTTAAACGGGATGGGTCCTACACAGATGACAGCAAGGAAATGAGTGAGTTACTTAAATCCCAGTATGACTCAGTCTTTAGCGAGCCACTAACCAGACTGAAAATCGAAAACCTAAATGATTTTTTATGAGAGTGCCACAGAACTTGACAGACGCATGCCTTTCTGACATCACCACGACGCCAAATGACTTCGAAAAGGCAATAAATGACATGCCCATGCACTCCGCTCCAGGCCCAGACTCATGGAACTCTGTGTTCATCAAGAACTGCAAGAAGCCCCTACCACATGCTTTTAACATCCTATGGAGAGGGAGCATGGACACTGGGATCGTCCCGCAGCTACTAAAAACAACAGACATAGCCCCGCTCCACAAAGGGGGCAGTAAAGCAATAGCAAAGAACTACAGACCAATTGCGCTAACGTCCCATATCATAAAAATCTTTGAAAGGGTTCTAAGAAGCAAGATCGCCACCCATCTTGATACCCATCAATTGCACAACCCAGGACAGCATGGGTTTAGAGCAGGCCGCTCCTGTCTGTCCCAACTACTGGACCACTACGACAAGGTCCTGGATGCTCTAGAAGATAAACAGAATGCAGATGTTATATACACAGATTTTGCAAAAGCCTTTGACAAGTGTGACCATGGTGTAATAGCACACAAAATGCTTGATAAAGGAATAACAGGAAAAGTTGGTAGATGGATCTATAATTTCCTAACATGTAGAACACAAAGAGTAGTAGTCAACAGAGTAAAGTCTGAGGCAGCTACTGTGAAAAGCTCTGTTCCACAAGGCACAGTACTTGCTCCCATCCTATTCCTCATCCTCATATCAGACATTGACAGGGATATAAGCCACAGTGCTGTGTCTTCCTTTGCAGATGACACCCGAATCTGTATGACAGTGTCCACCGTTGAAGACACTGCAAGACTCCAAGCAGACATAAACCAAATCTTTAAATGGGCTGCAGAAAACAATATGAAGTTCAATGATGAGAAATTTCAATTACTCAGATACGGAAAACGTGAAGAAATTAAAATCTCATCGGAGTACAAAACTAATTCCAACCACACAATAGAGCGAAAAACTAATGTCAAAGACCTGGGAGTGATCATGTCAGAGGATCTCACCTTCAAGGACCATAACAATGTAGCAATTGTATCTGCTCGAAAAATGACAGGATGGATAATGAAAACCTTCAAAACCAGGGATGCCAAGCCCATGTTGACACTTTACAGATCGCTTGTTCTATCTAGGCTGGAATATTGCTGCACACTAACGGCACCTTTCAAGGCGGGTGAAATTGCTGACCTTGAAAATGTGCAGAGAACCTTCACCGCACGCATAAGTGCGATAAACCACCTCAACTACTGGGAACGCTTGAAGTTCCTAAACCTGTACTCTCTAGAACACAGGCGGGAGAGATACATTATTATATACACATGGAAAATTCTCGAGGGCTTAGTACCAAGCTTGCACACAAAAATCACTCCCTACGAAAGCAAAAGACTCGGCAGGCGATGTAACATCCCCCCAATGAAGAGCAGGGGTGCCACTAGCACGTTGAGGGACAACACAATAAGTGTCAGGGGCCCAAGATTGTTCAACTGCCTCCCAGCGTACATCAGGGGGATTACCAACAAGCCCCTGGCTGTCTTCAAGCAGGCACTGGACAGGCACCTCAAGTC
Organism: Cherax destructor; assembly: GCA_009830355.1. Lineage (NCBI taxonomy): Eukaryota > Metazoa > Arthropoda > Malacostraca > Decapoda > Parastacidae > Cherax > Cherax destructor. Next base: position 12,738 of record WNWK01032529.1, read on the forward strand.
GGTACCTGATCAGCCAGGCTGTGGTTCGTACGTTGGACTGCGTGCGGCCAGCAGTAACAGCCTGGTTGATCAGGCTCTGGTCCAACAGGAGGCCTGGTCACAGACCGGGCCGCGGGGGTGTTGACCCCTTGAATTCTCTCCAGGTAGACTCCAGGCCTGGAGTCGATGTGTTCAGTCCATCAATCTTGTAGAAAGTACTGCATATGTCCGTAGAGGTGGCTTATATACTGTAGTCAGGTGAAGTGAAGCAGCAGGAGGCGGGGTCATAGTGGTACCATCCATCTTCGGATCTTAATACAAACGAATTCTTCAACACTTGTCCAACCTTTGGACGAAGACCTACTTCGACTAGTGGATGGTACCACTATGACCCCGCCTCCTGCTGCTTCACCTCACCTGACTACAGTATATAAGCCACCTCTACGGACATATGCAGTACTTTCTACAAGATTGATGGACTGAACACAAAGACTCCAGGCCGAGGGACTGATTACCTCAAAACTCCTACTCTCCTTACACCTTTCTACTTTGTATTGGACTGATGAAGCCACTGTGTGGCGAAACGTTTCCTCAATAAAGATACCCAAATGTTGCATATGTGTCTAATTTATAACAGGTAAAGGTTGGAGGGAGGGGTTAAAAGAGGTTTTGGGTGCGAGGGGCTTGGATTTCCATGCATGTGCGTATTTGATAGCAGTGAAAGGAGACAAATGGTTTTTAATACTTGACGTGCTGTTGGAGTGTGAGCAAAGTAACATTTATGAAGGGATTCAGGGAAACCGGCAGGCTGGACTTGAGTCCTGGAGATGGGAAGTACAGTGTCTGCACTCTGAAGGAGGGGTGTTAATGTTGCAGTTTCATAACTGTAGTGTAAAGCACCTCTCTGGCAAGACAGTGATGGAGTGAATGATAGTGAAAGTTTTTCTTTTTTGGGCCACCCTGCCTTGGTGGGAATCGGCCGATGTGTTAATAATAAAAAATAAATAATAATAATTCCCGGACAGCGTCGTGCAAGGCCATCTGGTACCCTCGGCTAGCATCTTTACGGCTGAATTGTATGCCATTCTTGTGGGCACTTATCCGTATTGCATCTATGCCTGTGTCACCATTTGTGGTCGTTTCAGACTCCCTTAGTGCTTTACAGGCTATCCGTAAAATTGATACACCTCACCCCCTAGTTCTTCGTATCCAACTTTGGTTATGCCGTATCTTTAGCAAGCACAAATATATTGTTTTTTGTTGGGTCCCTTGTCATGTTGACGTACAGGGCAATGAGCAGGCAGACACTGCTGCGCGGTCAGCAGTACATGACCTTCCAGTTTCATATAGAGGTGTTCCTTTCATGGACTATTTTGCGGTCATTGCTACCCACCTTCGCACCCGTTGGCAACAACGCTGGTCTGACCTGCTAAATAACAAAACTTCATTCTAATAAACCGACTATAGGTTTCTGGCCTTCTTGTCACCAATGTTGAGGTTGGGAGACTTCACTCTCTCGTTTTCGCATCGGCCACACTCGTCTTACTCACGGGTATCTCATGGAGAGGCTCCCTGCCCCTCTCTGTGAGCATTGTCAGGTTCCAGTGTCTGTTTGACATATTCTGTTGGACTGCCCACTATATCAACGAGCACGCAGAATTTACCTCCAATGGCGTCTTCGCTCTTCAGCCCTTTCTTTACCTACCCTTCTTGCTCATGGACCCTCCTTTTATCCTGACTCTCTCGTTGACTTTTTGACAGAAACTGACTTACTACACAAACTCTGAAGATTATACCTTTAGCACCTCCCTCAGTCCATTCTACCTCGATCTCTTGGTACTTTCTATCCCTGCACTATCCACTGTCCTGCTGCACTCCATACCCTACTAATCATCCATCTTCCTCTTACAATCCATTCTCCCTGCATCCTGTTCTGCCCTGCTGTGCTGTATAACCCTTGTGGTTTAGCACTTCTTTTGATTATAATAATAATGACGTTAACTAGACAATAGATACTATTCCTATCACTATTGACAAGCATCATTCTCTTAATTCTTGTAATGGTACTGTCATTTTACCCCACACCATTGTCCAACGGAATTTCCAGACATGTGGTGAAGACATTTTGGAGCAGCTTGAGCTCCAAGAACTCCCTATTCTTATGGTTGACACTTTTGTCCTCCCTGCCAATAAGCGAAAACGTTATCCTTGCAATATAGCTCGTTTAACGTTTGACTGCCGTGAACTCCCACCTTCGGTCTACATTGAAGGTCAACGTTTACAAGTTCAAAAGGTGACCCCTACACCACAGCAGTGTAGAAACTGCTGGTATTTTGGTCATCCAGCGAAATATTGCAGGTCCATGGCCGAATGCCAAGTCTATGGTGCTGACGACCATGCCAGTCCTTCTTGTACTTTACCTCCCTCTTGCCTTAACTGTCATGAGGCACATCCATCGTACTCTCGCCGTTGTCAGGTTTACCTGAATGAGCGGGAAATCCGTTGTCTCAAAGAGGCGAAAGGTTTCTCATATGCCATGGCCGTCTCTCATCTAAGCCTTCAAGGAAGACTTCCCTGTATTTCCTATTCTCGCATTGCTAAACGTCGCCCCACTTCTGGGGTCCCAACTTCCTCAACTTCCTCTGTGGTTACAACATCCTCAGTCACCCCTGTCTCATTCTTTATTTCTCTCCCCTTCGCGAGCATTGTCTATCCCAGATGTTGATTTTCTTGTTTTTTCCTTGCTGCCACCCCTTCTATTACTTGGCGATTTTAACGCACACCATTTTCTTTGGGGAGGGTCGAACTGTGACTCCCGTGGCGTTCAGTTGGAGGCATTTCTTGCTTCTCTCCCCCTCCATGTTTTAAATACGGGTACTCCTACCCATTTTGATCCCTGAACTCATTCTTTCTCCTGCATCGACATTTCCATCTGCTCTTCATCAATTGTTCTTGATTTCACCTGGACTGTCCTCCAGGACTTGCATGATAGTGATCATTTCCCAATCATCCTTAGGTTCCCTTCGTATTCTCCACCTCTTCGTAGCCCACGCTGGCAATTTGACCAGGCGAAATGGTACCTTTACACACAACTTACTACCTTCCATGAGGTTCCTTCCTCGTCCTCCATTGATGAAGTTTTACATCTCGATAGGCATAATTTGATTAATGATACTCAGCATGGATTCACCAGGGGCCGTTCCTGCCTAACTAATTTATTAACTTTTTTCAGTAAGGCTTTTGAGGCAGTTGATAATGATAAAGAATTCGATATTGTTTATTTGGATTTTAGTAAGGCTTTTGATAGAGTACCACATCAGAGACTGTTAAAGAAAGTGGCTGCTCATGGCATTGGGGGAAAAGTGTTGTCATGGATCGAGTCATGGCTCACCGATAGGAAGCAGAGGGTGTGCATAAATGGGGTTAAATCGGAATGGGGATCTGTAACAAGTGGCGTTCCTCAGGAATCGGTTTTGGGCCCGTTGTTGTTTATGATATATATAAATGACCTTGACGAGGGAATTTCTAGTGATATGAGCAAATTCGCTGATGACACGAAGATAGGTAGGATAATCGATTCAGACGTAGATGTCAGTGAACTACAGGAGGATTTAGACAAACTCAATTCCTGGTCAGAAAAATGGCAGATGCAGTTCAATGTAGATAAATGCAAAGTTCTAAAGCTCGGGAGTGTCCATAACCCAAGCACTTATAAGTTAAATAACGTAGAACTTAGCCATACAGATTGCGAGAAGGACTTGGGGGTGATGGTAAGCAGCAACCTTAAACCAAGACAGCAATGCCTAAGCTTACGTAATAAGGCAAATAGATTACTGGGATTTATATCAAGAAGTGTTAGCAACAGAAGTCCAGAGGTTATATTACAGCTTTATACATCATTAGTAAGGCCTCACCTAGATTACGCAGCTCAGTTCTGGTCTCCATATTACAGAATGGACATAAATTCGTTAGAAAACATTCAGCGTAGAATGACTAAATTAATACATAGCATTAGAAATCTTCCTTACGAAGAAAGATTGAAGACCCTTAAATTACATTCACTTGTAAGACGTAGAATGAGGGGAGACATGATCGAGGTATACAAGTGGAAAATGGGTATTAACAAAGGGGATATAAATAAGGTCTTGAGGGTATCTCTCCAAGAGAGAACCCGCAATAATGGATTCAAGTTAGATAAGTTTAGATTTAGAAAGGATATAGGAAAGTATTGGTTTGGAAATAGGGTAGTTGATGAATGGAACAGTCTGCCTAGTAGGGTTATTGAAGCAAGGACCTTGGGTAGTTTTAAATTTAGGTTGGATAAATTCATGAGTGAAAGGGGTTGGATTTGAGTGGGACTCGCGCATGAGTGGGTAGAATTGTCAAAGCTTATTTCTTGGGTAGCATTGAAAATTGGGTTGAGCAAATATTCTGTTAGTGGGACGGATTGTGAAGGACCTGCCTAGTATGGGCCAACAGGCCTGCTGCAGTGTTCCTCCTTTCTTATGTTCTTATGTTCTTATCAAAGCTTATTTCTTGGGTAGCATTGAAAATTAGGTTGAACAAATATTCTGTTAGTGGGATGGAATGTGAAGGACCTGCCTAGTATGGGCCAACAGGCCTGCTGCAGTGTTCCTCCTTTCTTATGTTCTTATGTTCTTTTCGTCATCCGTCTTCACGGCAGCTTCACATTCTATCCCACAAACCTCGGGCAAGCATTCTCAGAAGTGTAATAATATTGGTAGAAATACCGACAATATGTTATGTAAAAGGACACAAATGCAACTAATGTGACATTTTATTGTGGCAACGTTTCGCTCTCCAGGAGTTTTCTCAAGCCGTTACAAGCGATACATGGACACAGTGGGCTATTATATACCCTCAAAGTGAGGTGAAATACTAGTGGTGGTCGAAGTAGTAGTGAAGTAGTAGTAGTAGTAGTAATACAATAAGGTAGAACAATCAATATGCACATGAGTAAAAGGTGATACTACCCAAGTAGTAGTGAAGTAGTAGTAGTAGTAGTAATACAATAAGGTAGAACAATCAATATGCACATGAGTAAAAGGTGATACTACCCAAGTATTTGTTTTATCACCTTTTACTCATGTGCATATTGATTGTTCTACCTTATTGTATTACTACTACTACTACTACTTCACTACTACTTCGACCACCACTAGTATTTCACCTCACTTTGAGGGTATATAATAGCCCACTGTGTCCATGTATCGCTTGTAACGGCTTGAGAAAGCTCCTGGAGAGCGAAACGTTGCCACAATAAAATGTCACATTAGTTGCATTTGTGTCCTTTTAAGAACATAAGAACATAAGAAAGGAGGAACACTGCAGCAGGCCTGTTGGCCCATACTAGGCAGGTCCTTCACAATCCGTCCCACTAACAGAACACTTGCTCAATCCAATTTTCAATGCTACCCAAGAAATAAGCTTTGACAATTCCATTCACTCATTTGCGAGTACCACTCAAATCCAACCCTCTCACTCATGAATTTATCCAACCTAAATTTGAAACTACCCAAGGTCCTAGCTTCAGTAACCCTACTAGGCAGACTGTTCCACTCATCAACTACCCTATTTCCAAACCAATACTTTCCTATATCCTTTCTAAATCTAAACTTATCTAACTTGAATCCATTATTGGGTTCTCTTGGAGATATCCTCAAGACCTTTATATCCCTTTGTTAATACCATTTTCCCTTGTATACCTGATCATGTCTCCTCATTCTACGTCTTGAAAATTGGTATAAAATACAACAATGGAAAAATAAACAAGCTTATGATCTGACAACGTTTGCCCACGCAGTTTATGAGTACAGACAGATCTGTTGTGATGAGCCACTGCGTGGGCCATTGTCAAAAATCCACCTTATTTATTTCCATTCTACGTCTTACAAGTGAATGTAATTTAGGGTCTTCAATCTTTCTTCGTAAGGAAGATTTCTAATGCTATGTATTAATTTAGTCATTCTACGCTGAATGTTTTCTAACGAATTTATGTCCATTCTGTAATATGGAGACTAAAACTGAGCTGCGTAATCTAGGTGAGGCCTTACTAATGATGTATAAAGCTGTAATATAACCTCTGGACTTCTGTTGCTAACACTTCTTGATATAAATCCCAGTAATCTATTTGCCTTATTACGTACGCTTAGGCATTGCTGTCTTGATTTAAGGTTGCTGCTTACCATCACCCCCAAGTCCTTCTCGCAATCTGTATGGCTAAGTTCTACGTTATTTAACTTATAAGTGCTTGGGTTATGGACACTCCCGAGCTTCAGAACCTTGCATTTATCTACATTGAACTGCATCTGCTACTTTTCTGACCAGGAATTGAGTTTGTCTAAATCCTCCTGAAGTTCCGTGACATCTACGTCTGAATCGATTATCCTACCTATCTTCGTGTCATCGCGAATTTGCTCATATCACTAGTAATTCCCTCGTCAAGGTCATTATATATATTATAAACAACAACGGGCCCAAAACCGATCCCTGTGGAACGCCACTTGTTACAGATCCCCATCAGATTTAACCCCATTAATGCACACCTCTGCTTCCTATTGGTGAGCCATGACTCGATTCCATGAAAACACTTTTCCCCCCAAAGCCTTGAGCAGCCACTTTCTTTAACAGTCTCTGATGTGGTACTCTATCAAAAGCCTTACTAAAATCCAGATAAACAATATCGAATTCTTTATCATGATCAACGCCTCAAAACCTTACTGAAAAAGTTAATAAATTAGTTAGGCAGGAACGGCCCCTGGTAAATCCATGTTGAGTATCATTATTCAAATTATGCCTACCGAGATGGCTTCTTATGTTATCAGCTATAATCGACTCTAATAATTTGCCTACAATTGATATTAGACTTATTGGGCGGTAATTTGATGTTAACGACTTGTCCCCTGCTTTAAAAATAGGAATTACATTAGCCATCTTCCACGTATCAGACACTACACCTGTTTGAAGAGATAGGTTAAAAATGTTAGTTAAGGGTTCACAGAGTTCCATTTTGCATTCCTTAGGAACCCTTGAAAAAAGCTCATCAGGGCCTGGCGATTTATTTTGCTTCAAACGGTCTAGCTGTTTGATAACCATTTCGCTAGTGACTGTGATACTACATAATTTATCTTCTTCAGGCCCACTAAAATACCTAATTCTTGGGATATTATTATTAGTGTCTTCCTAAAAATACGGATGCATCCGCATCCGTATTTTTTCTAAATGAGACATCTGCATCCGTATTTTTCTAAATGAGAGATCCGCATCCGCATTTTACTTAACATTCTCAGAAGTGCGTGCCTTGGTGGTCTCCTGCTTGTGCTCGAGCAGTACGTTTGAAACACGCTGCGTGGGGCAGGTATCGGTATAAAAGAACCACGGAAAAATAAACACATAAGCAGTATAATGTGATCCTTTATTGACAACGTTTCGCCCACGCAGTGGGCTTTATCGAGTCACAGACAGATCTACCTGGAAAATGAGCAACATGGAGATATATATAGGGTACAGTCAGGTGGAGAATGCTGGGTCAGGTGGAGAAAGCTGCATGTCACAGTCTTAAAAGTAGTGTGATAGTTAAAAACATTGTGTGACTTAAAGAACCTGCAGTGTACCATTCTTGAGTTCTAGGTGGGATAGCGTTGAAGAAGTTTCTTGGCAATAGGTTCAGCTATGTTGTAGAAGCCGTTGTTCTGGTTGAAGTTGTTGGATATACAGATGAGTGATGATTCTAGGATTCTTCGGTATTGCGTGTTGTCTTCTCTGGCGATGAGTCTTGCGTTTCTGTAGTTGATTAAATGGTTGTGTAAATTTCGGTGTTGAACACAGGCATTTCTTGAGTCGTCAGATCTGCCTGCGTACTGGTGTTCTGAAATGCGTGTTTGTAGGTCTCTGGATGTTTCGCCAACGTATAATTTGCTGCAGCCATTGCAAGGGATTGTGTATAAGCAACAGAAGTCCAAAAGTTATTTTACAAGAAGTATAAGCAACAGAAGTCCAAAAGTTATTTTACAGCTCTATACATCACTAGTGAGACCTCATTTGGATTATGCAGCTCAGTTTTGGTCTCCTTACTACAGGATGGATATAGATTCATTGGAGAACATACAAGAAGAATGACTAAAATGATTTACAGTATAAGAAATCTCCCGTATGAAGATCGACTTAGAGCGTTGAATCTCCACTCTCTGGAGAGACGTAGAATGAGGGGAGATATCATCGAGGTGTACAAGTGGATGATGGGCATAAACAAAGGAGATATTAATAAAATACTGAGGATATCGAACCAAGTAAGAACGAGAAATAACGGATTTAAATTGGATAAATTTAGATTTAGAAAGGACATAGGCAAGTACTGGTTTTCGAACAGAGTTGTAGATGCGTGGAACAATCTTCCGAGTACTGTAATAGAGGCTAGGACCTTGGGTGGCTTTAAAAAGAGATTGGACAAATATATGAGTGGGAGGGGCTGGGTTTGATTTGTGTCGTGAGTATGGGAATATATTTTTAGGTAGTGGTGGTTTTGATAAGGACCTGCCTTGTATGGGCCAGTAGGCCTTCTGCAGTGTTCCTCCATTCTTATGTTCTTATGTTCTTATGTATACCCCTGCCGTGGATTGAAGCTTTTCCTGTCTGTTACTGGTAATGTCCTTGATGGTGGTGGATGTGGAGGTGGATACTCGGAATGAGGTCTTAGAAAAAATGTTGGAAACTTGTTTGGAAATGGAGTTGGTGGGAAGGACTATGTATCTCTTCTCAGCAGTGTCTTCTCTGGGTGTGTTGAAGATGTTTAATGCCCGTCAAACACGCATTTCAGAACACCAGTACGCAGGCAGATCTGACGACTCAAGAAATGCCTGTGTTCAACACCGAAATTTACACAACCATTTAATCAACTACAGAAACGCAAGACTCATCGCCAGAAGACAACACGCAAACCGAAGAATCCAAATCATACCATCTGTATATCCAACAACTTCAACCAGAACAACGGCTTCTACAACATGCTGAACCTATTGCCAAGAAACTTCTTCAATGCTTCCCACCTAGAACTCAAGAATGGTACACTGCAGGTTCTTTAAGTCACACAATGTTTTT
>WNWK01032530.1:0-21833 GCA_009830355.1 Cherax destructor
GTTTTAGTATACTCAGTTTAATTATCTCCCCCAGTTTTCCATAACGGGTTTTAGAATTTTCTTCATTGAACATCATATTGTTTCTGTTGCCCTTGGAAAACTTGGTTTATATCTTTTTGGGAGTTAACCGTGTCCTCAATAGATGACAGTCTCATGAATCTATTAGTCTGCAAAGGATGACACAGTGCTGTGGATTACATCTCTGTCTATGTCGTGAGGATGGGGAACAGGAGGGGGCAGTACTGTGCCTTATGGAACAGACTTTTCCTAGGGGCAGCTTCCAATTTAACTCTGTTGACCCTCTCTTTGTGTTCGATTGGTTAGAAAGTTGAAGATCCATCTCCCTACTTTGCCAGTTATTCCTTTAGCACGTATTTTGTGCGCTATTACGCCATGATCCCACCTGTCAAAGGCTTTTAAAGTCTGTGTATATTACATCTGCATTCTGTTTTTCATCCAGTGCTTCCAAGACCATATCATAATGATCCAGTAGTTGCGAGAGGCAGGAGCGACCTGCTCTGAACACATGTTGCCCTGGATTGTGCAGTTTTTGGAATCCAGTGGTTTGATATGTGTTCTTAGCACTCTTCAAGTTTTTATGATGTGGTTCGTTAGAGCTATTGGTCTTAGCTCTTAGTTAATGCCTTGCTGCCACCTTTATGGAGTGGGGCTATATCCGTTGTTTAGTGACTGTGGAATTTCACCCCATGTCTAAGCTCCTTCTCCGTAGTATACTTAGGGCGCAAAAGGGGTTTCTTGCATTCTTAATGAACACAGAGTTCCACGAGTCTGGGCCTGGGGCTGGGTGCTGGGCATGTTGTCAATGGCTTTCTCAAAGTCTATCGGATTAGGGTAATGTCAAATATGGCATACATAGATGGAGTTTTGAGGCTCATTCATAAAAATCATTTGGATTGTCAATCTTTAGACCGATTAGTGGCTCGCTAAAACAGAGTAAAATTGGGATTTCAGTATCTCACTTATTTCTTTGTTGTCATCTGTGTAAGTCCCATCTTGTCTGAGCAAGGGCCCGATACTAGATGTGGTATTTGTCTTGTTTTGGCATATGAAAAAATATTTCGAATTTCTTTAAATTTCCCCTAATCACTTTGGCTCCTCCTGTCTCTCCTGGGTCCTGTAAGGAGTCCTTTTTAGGTTTAAATATTTTCCTTCCCTAGTCAGCCCTTTTCCGTGTATTAGATAATCTACAATTCTTGAGGAGTTCAGTGATTCTTGTTCTTTTGAAGGGGGACTCTTTCTCTCCAGTTACTTCTTCTCTTCTTCTTTGTTAAGGAATTGTCTTAACATCTTAGCTAAGGAAGTTGATCCTTTCAAGGTTGGTTTGGATCCATGTTATTTGGATATCTTAACATGTTTCATTTTGGACATGGTTCATGGTCCCAGTTGATGTTCTTGTTGTTGAAGTTGTATTTGGTAAAGACACCTTCCTTTTTATTGCATTTGCTGATCAGGATCCCTGTGCATGTAAGGTCTGAACCGTTAGATTGTTATCGGAATTAGTTTTTTGATATTGTTATGTCTCTTACCGGGGTCCTCATTATTTGTGAAGATAAGGAAAAAAATATGTTTTCCAGTCTTTTTGGCTCCACTATCTGCGTTAGTGTTGTTTATCAAAAGATTTAGTAGCTCATGTGTGTGTGACCTTTCACCCCTTGCCTGCCTCAGGTTTGTTTCTGCTATAACATTATTTTTTTACATTCTTCCATTTTGTTTACCAAAAATAAAGATGTTTGGAAAATGGGGGCGGGAAGGCTTTCAGACAGTAATCAATTTTCAGTAGCTGATCTTCCTAATTTCCATTCTTTTAAATTTATTATCTAAGTTTATTTTTTATGTTTATCTACTTTTCTAAGTTTTATTTTTTCTGCATTTATTCCATATTTTAATCTGCTTTGGATAACAATTAAATCAGTTTTATTTTTAAAACAAGTTATTATGGCTCCGGGCTAATAATTTATTTTGTTTCTCTTATCCTCCCTAACTTAAGTTTGGTCATTTTTTTTTAAGACCAACATCAGACCCGTCGGGGAAACTCAGCCCTGATCAGTGTTGGCAACTAGTAGTAATTATTCTGCCTGCTAGCTTCTTCAAGCAGGCACTGGACAACACCTAAAGTCGGTACCCCCGACCAGCCGGGCTGTGGTTCGTACGTTGGACTGCGTGCGGCCGGCAGTAACCCTGGTTGATCAGTCCCTGATCCACCGAGGCCTGGTCACCAACCGGGCCGCGGGGGCATTGACCCCGGAACTCTCCAGATAAACTCAGGCTCCCAATGAATACCGGGCATGAATACAGGCGAGTCTCTAAACGACATTTCGCCCAGCTCGGCTTTGGAACTTAATAAAGCTCAGTCTAGGGAAACGTCGTCTTGAATAGAACTTTGCTTTATATTACTCATTTTTCTACTCGCCTGTCGGCTCGTTGTCCCAGTCATTACGATGGTTATGATTCCAAGTAGGGCCGGGGAATAACAATGGGAATTGATATTAATTTATATGAATAACAATCTTCAATAGAAAAAAATAGACAAAAAAAATTCAAGTTGTGGGATTGCAGCAAAAGCATATTATTCAAATCAAATCAACTTAATTTTCCCCCAGCGTCATATAACAACCCGGAATTTATTATTAATTTGTGTGGCAATTAAATTGAATTTCATTGTGACTTTGCTATCAAAATGAAAATTACACTAATGACGTCAAACAATCGAATTAAGTGAATTCTGGCTAATTGGTTTTTAATTTTTCTTGCAAAGTGTTATTTCATATTTTTTTTCCATTGCTGAATTTGTTGCATTTTGAGAGGAAAATTTTCATTTTTTGATTGTGTCAGGGGGCTCTTTCTCTTCTGTCTTTGTCTGTCTTCTTCTCTTTCTGTCTCTCTGTCTCTCTCTCCTCTCTCTCTCTCTCTCTCTCTCTTTATATATATATATATATATATATATATATATATATATATATATATATATATATATATATATATATATATATATATAACCAAATTAAAAGCCCAAAGCTAACCAAAACCCTAAGTTGACCAAACTAAAAAGCCCTAAGCTATGCTAAGCTAAGCCCTAAGCTACCAGCGGCAGCAAGCAGTAAGAACCTTGTCCTCTAATTTTACTTCCACCTGAGGTGCCCAGCAGCCCTGTGATGGCCTAATCAAGACCCACATAACACTAACATATGTGGATACCCAAAATGATATAAATCAACTGCAGAAATCACCCAAAACACGCAAATCACCAACTAATAGGACTCGAGTTACCACCACCTGCCCGCTGCCACTGAGTGATACTCCACAACATTCACCCATTCCCCATCTCTACTATTCATCTGAAGCCACGGTCAATGGCCAAGGGTCAGAGCAAAAAAGAAGATCCAGTAACCAGCCAAGGACTCCTAACATCACAGGTGAGAGCAGCAATACTACCAGGAAACTACTCGTACTGCCAGCCAGTGCACAACCCCCATCAGCCACCTGCGCCATCACAACACTCGACAGACGAAAACAAATATGGCCGCCGCCACGGTCCAAGATAACTCTTTCTATGGATTTAATGTTAAGAATATTACTGACCCAGAAGTAGCTAAACTCCTTATGATCCAGAACCAAACAATCACCAAGCTCACCCAGGAAATACAGGAGCTTAAAACCTCCAACGCACAGTACCTCATCAAGATCACAACTCTGGAAGACAAACTAAGCACCCTAGAACAACTAAGCAACACCCACACCCAGTCCGTGGACACCATCAACACTCTAAAAGACCAAGTCACCCAACTGAATAACAACATCATAGAAGAAAGATCACGAGTGGATCTACAACTTACCGATGTTATCAACAACTTCCAAGACCATAATGACCAACAACAGCTATGTGACGCTGTTGTAGTTAATAGCAAACATCTCCCACCTACAGTCACCCAAGAGACATGCATGGACGCCACCCTACAACTTTTCAAGGACCACCTTAGCCTAAACATACGTAGTGATGAACTAAAAGATTGCAAACTGATGGGCTACCAAGCAGGTAAAAAAACAGTGCTATTAAAATTCAATACCAGCTTGCAAAGAAATAACCTACTAAAAACATCCATAGCTATGAAATCAGACGTATATGTCAATGAATGTCTTACCAAAAAAGACAAAACCTCCTTTATCGACTAAGAAAATTACGCAATGCCCAAAAAATTCATCAGTGCTTTGTGAGGGATGGTAAAATCGCAGTTAGGAAACAGCCCACTGGGAAGAGGTATTTCATCTCTACAGAATATGAACTAAAAACATTCCTGAGTGAGGCTGGGTTAACAGAATTAGAATAACATGCAGTTCAAACCCACAGTCCACGAATAGTGTTATGAATCATCCATAAATTTTGTTCCCTAAAAATTCTAGTACCCCCTTACTATTGAATTTTCACTTTTGTATTCAATTACCATTCTACCTCATAGTCTTAATTCTACCTCATATTCTTAATTTGCATTTAATAACTACAAAATCTCTTTATTATTATTATTACCATATACATTTTTCCACCTTACAACATTATTGCCCCCCAATTCTATCTTAACCTTTTATTGCCCTCCCTTATTTTATACTTTATTGCCCAACCTTATCTTATACTTTTATTTTTATCCACCTATTATTGCCAAATATTCAAGCTTTATTGCCCAATTTTATTTTAAAATTATTATTAGGCTTTTTTTAATTTTTTATACTTCATTGCTCAATCTTATTTTATACTTTTATTTTTATTAACCTACCATTGCCAAATATCCAAGCTTTCATATTCAGCTCCAACTCTACCTCATAGTCTAAAAAAATTTTATATTAACAAATCTTTCTTAATTATATTATTTATTATATATTTGTAATTTACCACATCATTGCCCTATCTTAATCAATAATACATTTTAACAACCTGTGGCATATATTCCATTTTACTTTTTTTAATATCTGTTGTATACCATCTTACTATCAAATCACTTACACCCAATTATTATACTTTTGTATAAACCTGTGTTATACCTTTATATATACAAGTCTGCAACTAGTGCAACTAGTGCAACTAGTGCAATTACAAGTGACATTCTGGTGCTACTTCATTTTATAATTGTATCTTAGTTAATATCTAGTTTTACCTTATCTCATTCTAGCTTTTTACATAACCAATACCTAATTTTATTTTATAATTGTATCCTAGTTAATATCTAGCTTTACTTTACCAATATCAAACTCATTGGTGCTACTTTATTTTGTAATTTAATCTTAGTAGTTTATATCTATTTTTTTATTTTTTTTCATTCTAGCTTAATATATATTCAATACCAATTCCATTATGTTTATTTGTTACTATACTCTATTTGACCAATGTGCATTAGCTATATACTTGTCCAAACATCCCCTTACTACAGATATCAATACTAGAATTCACCACACTATACATGATATAATAAAATTACTATTTAACCTAAAAGATGAATGATCACGTCGACCCTGATCTAAACCTATATAATCTAACACCTAATCAAAATTTACTGGAAAGTAACTGCCTCTATTACACAGCATCACATGCCAACACTGTCCTAAATACTGCTAAAAGTATAGCACTTCTTAACTACAACGTCTGATCCTTAAGCAAACACTATGATGACCTCCTTGCCCTCCTTGATTCCCTAAAGACAACCTTCACATGTATTGTTCTTACTGAAACCTGGCTTAAGCCGGATACAATAGATATCTACTCGCTACCAGGATACACAACAATACACAACTGCAGACCACACCAAGTTGGGGGAGGTATTGCAATCTATTACTCTAATGAAATATCCTGTTGTGACACCACTTGCTATAGTGATGAATATGGAGAATATATTTTTGCTAATTTTACTGCACAAAACCTTAAGACTCCCATAACAATCGGGGCCATTTACCGGATGCCTCGTACAAACATCCCATATTTTAGCACTAAAAACGCTAATAACAAACAACCAAATGAACAAACACCACCTTATCTTAGCTGGAGACTTCAACATCAACCTTGGCCTACCAGATGACCAGCCAGTAACTGATTTCATCAATAATATGAACAACACACTTCTCATACCAACAATAACAAAACCAACCAGGCTTACTGAGACGAGTGCAACCATAATCGACCATATATGGACCAATATCCTAGCCCCTCTTAAATCAGGGATAATAACAGACAGCACTACAGACCACTACCCCACCTCCACTTAACAAACATTAGTAAACCACCTCTAGAATACACCAAAGTTTCATTACTGGGCTATAGAATTCCCCAACGCCAAGGGTATCGATGATTGGACAGACAATTTTCTTAACAAATTACTTAGACTATACAACAAATATTGTCCTATAAAAATGAAACATTACGAATAAACGGCTAGGTTGCCCATAGCTAACTAACAGCTTACTAAAATCCATTAACAAGAAACATCAATATGAAAAGCAATATAGATGGGGCTTCATACATAAATATTTTATTAAACACTAATCATCAGTTCTCATCAAACTAATAAAAAAAGCCAAACAATTGTACTACTCCAGCAGATTCACTGAAACAAGAGGAGATATAAAAAAGACCTGGAAAACACTCTCACAGATTCTGGGCACCCACAAACTGAAAAAACAAGGGATATTGTCCTAACTAAACCAAATGAAACACCACTACAGCCTATTGATACAGTAAACAAAATAAATGACTTCTTCTCAACCATAGGATCTTGCCAGTAAAATCCCAGATACCAACGCCCGAGAAGTGATTACCTAGATGGGAATTTCCCATCCTCCTATCTTGCACCTACTGAGCCCACTGAAGTCACCATGATAATCAAGTCACTTAAAAAATAAATCAGGGAATCTGTCTCAAGTCCCACCATTATTATACAAACGAGCCGCCCATGTCCTTTCACATGCTATTTCATTACTTTTTAACAAATCAATAGAAGCTAGCACTTTCCCGACACTACTCAAAACAGCTAGGATTACACCAATACACGAAGGTGGTGACCCCACAGACGTAAACAACTATAGGCCAATATCAAACTTACCGATGCTATCCAAAATCTTCGAGAAACTTGTGCACAAGAGATTATACTAACGATGCAATCGTAAAAATGATAGACCTGCTTTACACAGCACTCGAAAATAAGGAATATCCATTAGGACTTTTTATTGACCTAAGAAAAGCTTTCGACACAGTAAACCACAGCATCCTACTCCACAAACTTGACCACTATGGTATAAGAGGTCATGCACTTGCATACTTCAAATCCTACCTTACTAATAGGTACCAATATGTCACCATTAAAGACAACCTCCTCGACACGACCACTTGATACTGGAGTACCACAGGGAAGTGTCCTTGATCCCCTGCTCTTCCTCTTATACATCAATGATCTACCCAATGTATCGCAACACCTGAAACCAATACTCTTTGCTGACGACACGACTTATGTCATCTCCCACCCAAATCTTGAAATGCTCGACACCATTGTTAACGACGAATTTCTAAAAATATCTACATGGATGATAGCCAACAAACTTACACTCAACACTGATAAGACCTTCTATATTATGTTTGATAACAGAGCAGGTTATGCACAATTAAACATTAAGATCCAGGTAGACTCCAGGTAGACACTCCTATTGCTAAACATAATGAGGGCAAATTCCTGGGCCTTCACCTCGACAGTAATCTAAAATTCAGCACTCATATCCAATACATAACAAAGAAAGTGTCCAAAACTGTGGGGATCCTCTCTAAGATACGTTACTATGTACCACAATCAGCCCTACTCACACTATACTATTCACCTCACATGTCATTTGTGCTTGGGGATCAACAGCAGCAAGACACCTAAAACCAATAATAACCCAACAAAAAGCCGAAGTAAGAATTATCACGCAATCCAACGCTAGGCAATCCCCCCCACTCTTCAAAGACCTAAACTTACTCACTGTTCAGAATATCCACACTTACTACTCTGCAATCTACATTTATAGAACCATAAATACCAACTTTAACCCTGAACTAAAACTCTTTCTTGACAGTTGTGATAGGACCCATAGACATAATACCAGACACAAACATCTCTTTGACATTCCCCGTGTCCGACTAAATCTATACAAAAATTCAATGTACATAAAAGAGCCTAAAATCTGGAACTCCCTGCCTGAAAACTCTAGAACTGCAGACACAACCTCCATTTTCAAAAGCACCGTTAAAAAACATCTTATCTCACTTACCAGTAGCAAACCACATGAAAATTACTTTATCTTGCACATATCCACAACAAAATTACACTTATTGATATCTGTGATTCCTCCTTAATTTTGCACATGACTGTAGCCAAGATTCTAATACAACTATTGCTTCATAATTCTTAAGCTAGTCATAAGTTTGCCTAAGACACTCCAATATAGAAACTGTATCATGCCAACACGTCACCATTTCCATTAATATATAAACTAATTGTTAAATTCTTTAATTTTTATACAACCTCAATTTTGTAAACCTAGTTAATCACTACAATTACCTAACCTTAATACCAGGATAATCAGTGTATAGAGTAAGTCTGCCTGATTTACTCCAATATTGGAGCAAACCTAGTATTAAGTCTGCCCGAAATGTCTAGCATGCCCAGGCATGCTAGGCATGCTAACGGCCATCTTTGTAATTATAGTCCTTAGTCCTTAAAATGTAAAACACACATTGTAATTTTTACAGAGAAATATATATGAATTTGAATTTGAATTTCAGTAAGGGACAGTTTAACAATTTTACTAACTCTTTTCACTAAGATATTGTGTTAGCACTTCATTGCGGCCTTTGACAGAGTACCGCAAAGGAGACTTTTGAAGTAGCAGCACAAGAAATAAGTTGATAAATTATCTCTTGAACTGACTCAGGGTTGACCGACAGGCAACAGAGAGACTGCATAATGGGGAGACATCAGAACGGGAACTCATTACAATATAAATGGTCTAGAAACCCGAATAGTTGATGAATGAGACATTTGTGCAACACTTGGGTATCTTCATCGTCAGCCAGTGGCTTCATCGGTCCAATACAGAGAGGAATGGTGGAAGATGAGATGGAGTTTGGGGTAATCAGTCCCCCAGCGTGAAGTCGATGTGTTCAGTCTATCAATCTTGATAAAAAGTACAGCAAATGCGTGGAGAAGGGGCTTATATATTGCAGACAGGTGAGATGAAACAGTTGGAGGCAGCGTCGCTGGTGGAAAAAATCCACTAGTTTAAGTAGGTTGTGTTGAGGTTAGGCTAGCTTGAAGAATTCTCTGTATCAAGATTCCAAGATGCTGTTCTTCTCTGTACTGGACCGAGGAAGCCACCGGCTAGTAAAACATTTCCACAGTAAAGATACCCAGGCGTTCCAAAGGCGTCTCATTTATTAACTAGACGGTTTTGTAAACTATTTATGTAATAATACCCGTTTGACATAGCAAATCTTGGAATCTTCATACAGGGTAGTCATCACCGCTTGCTTAACCTATAAACATGACCTACTTAAGAACATAAGAAAGAAGGAACACTGCAGCAGGCCTACTGGCCCATGCGAGACAAGTCCAATTCTCCCACCGGCTTAAGCCAATGCCTTAACCTAGTCAGGTCAGTCACATTCACTTAAGGAAGGAGCACGGCATCTGACCTAGTAGCACAAGCTAGTCAGGTCCAACTCACACCCACCCACACCCACTCATGTATTTATCTAACCTCTTTTTAAAACTACACAACGTCCCAGCCCCTATAACGGTACTCGGGAGTTTGTTCCACTCATCCACAACTCTATTACCAAACCAGTGCCCGAAATGCCTAGTCATGCTAGGCATGATAGTGGCCTTCTTTGTAATTAGTATTTTATAATATGTAAATCACACATTGTAACCAATATTTCATAATATGTAAACCCCACATTGTAATCTCTACAGAGAAATAAACATTTGTATTTGTATTGTATTTGTATATCCTTCCTGAATCGGAATTTTTCCAGCTTAAAACCATTGCTGCGAGTCATGTTTATGCTAGATATTTTCAGCACGCTATTTACATCCCCTTTATTTATTCCTGTTTTCCATTTATACACCTCAATCATATTTCCCCTAATTCTACGCCTTTCTAGAGAGTGCAGATTCAGGACCCTCAGTCTATCCTCATAGGGAAGATTTCTGATACATGGGATCAACTTTGTCATCCTCCTTTATACTAGCAGATTTTTGTCTACCGGTGATGCTGCCTTCATCTGCTTCACTTAGTGAATTAGTGATTACCTCAAACGCCTTCTCATCTTCCACTGTTGTTTGATGAAGCCACTGGCTGGCGATACGTTTTCACAGTAAAGCTACCCAAGTATTGCACAAGAGTCTCATTCATCAACCCATTGCAAGTAGTGTACCGCCTGTTGATCACAGTCTACGTAAACGACAAAAATGAGGGAATAAAAAGCGACAATAAGGCAGACAATAAAAGTAAACAAGGCAGACAATAAAAGTAAAATAGGTCAACACATAATTTCTGATGTGAACACTAGAGAACTACAGGATGATCTAGATAAGTTCACGTTGTGGGAGATGTGGTAGATGAAGTTCAGTGTGGGCAAATGTATGGCTGTAATCCTGTAAAAAGAAAATAACTATGCCACTTATAAATTACTACATATACATATCAGTCAAACATAATGCAGAAAAGTTTTAGGAGCTCAGGCTACCAGAACTCTAAATACAAAACAACAGTAGTACATGATAGTTCACAATAAAGCTGATAGAATTCTTGGCTTTATATCAAGAAATATAGATAACAGAAGTCCTAAGGTTAAACTTCAACTTTATTTGTCTTTGCTAACGCTCTGTTTACATTATGCGACCCAGTTCTGGTCTACATATTACAGAACTGACATAAATGTGCTGGAAAAAGTATAGAGAAGGATAAGAACACAAGAATTGAGAAATACTGCAGCAACACATCCTCTTGAATACAATACCGACTAGTTGATGAATAAGACACATTAGCAACGGTTGGAGTGGTCAGTGGTCAGTGGTCACGAGTGGTCGCAGTCACTGAGCTGCTTTGGGAATTAGTGTGAAGGGGTGCAATTATGGCTAGCTGCTGCAGTGTTTTAAAGCGTGAGGTTGGGGTGTTGAGGAGGGAGCTCCTGCTTCTCCAGGAGGAATTTAGGAGGCTGAAGGTTCACCTCTATGGCGTTGGAAGTGAGAGTGAAGTGGCTGGAGTGGTGGAGGGGAAAAGGGATACCAGTAGTGAGGTGCAGTCTGCCACTACCTGCGAGGAGGGTAAAGGGGGGAAGGAGGAAAGGGCTACTAGGAGTGAGGTGCAGTCCAGCACCTGCTACAAGTGGCAAGTGGTTCCCAGTAATGGCAGGAACATCAAAATAAGGAAAGTTAAGAGAGAAGATTTGAAGGTAGGAAATCGCTTCTCTGTTCTTCAGGATGAGTGTACTCCAGAGGCCAGTGAAGGTAAAGGTACTACTTCCCCTGCTAATAGAGGTAAGCAAATTCTTGTGGTAGGTGACTCGCAGGTAAGATATATGGACCGTGCTTTCTGTAATAGGAATAAGAGGGCGAGAGAGAGGTGTGCTTCCCTGGAGCTGGTGTTGGTGACATAGTCAACAGGTTAGATAATATCATGTCAGGTAATGGGAACAAGCCCATTATCTGTCTCAGTGCTGGTGGAAATGATATTGGGAAGGGTAGGAGAGAAGAGTTGCTAGATAAGTACAGGTCAGCTATAGAGCTAATTAAGTCCAAGGGAGGGTCCCAATCATATGTAGCATCTTGCCTAGAAGGGGAGTGGAAATGAATGGTTGTCTAGGGCAATTGGTGCAAATTGCTGGCTAGACAGATACTGCAAGGAACTTGCAATCCCATTCATTGATAACTGGGACAACTTTATGGCAAACATGATATGTATGCAAGGGATGGGGTACATCTCTCTGGGACAGGGTGGAAGCACTTGCCAACTCGATTGAGAGGGCCATTGCTGACATGCCTAGTATTTTAAACTGATAGATGATAGAGGTATGGGTGTGTGTGGGGAACAGTCAGTTTGCAACACTAGGGCTGAAAACAGTAAGTGTATAAAAGACATTCATCATAAAGTTACAAATAAGGGCAATGGATCAGGACAGCAAACAAAGGGAGACAGCAGGGAAACAAGAGACTAGCTCCCTTAAGGTTTACTATACTAATAGCAGGAGTGTAAGAAATAAGATAGATGAGCTAAGATTAATTGCAAGTGCAGGAAACATAGATATTATTGCTATAACAGAGACCTGGCTCAATCTGAAAGATAGAGAGTTGCCTTCTGAATGTCACATACAAGGCTATAAATTATTCCACACTGATAGGGTCAACAGGAAGGGTGGTGGAGTAGCGATGTACGTCAGAGACAATTTAAAGTGTTGTGTTAGACAAGATATAAAATTAGAAGCGTCAGCCACTGAATCTCTTTGGTTACAGCTTCTTGAGGGCCGTGTAAAACTTATTTTGGGTGTGATTTACAGGCCCCCAAATCTTGATAGGAGTGCAGTAAACTTCTATGGGATGAAATTCGTAAGGCATCTACACATGAAAATGTTGTGCTAATGGGAGATTTCAACTTTAGACAAATTGACTGGAGCAATTTGACAGGAAATTTAGAGTCAAGTGACTTTCTTGATACGATTCAGGATTGTTTTTGAAACAGTTGGTGACAGAACCAACTAGAGGAAATAACCTGCTAGACTTGGTTCTTGCCAGCAGGAAACGCTAATTAATAATCTTGAGGTTAATGATGAGCTTGGGGAAAGTGATCACAAATCACTCAGTTTTAATATATCATGGAATTACCCTAATAATGACAATCAAGTCTCTGTCCCTGACTTCCGCCTGGCTGATTTCATAGGACTGAAAAATTACCTGGGTAGGCTGAACTGGAATGACCTGACAGTGGGTCAGGTAGGTGGTGATTGCCAATATGACGTTTTCAGAGAATAGTTCTAGCTGCTCAGACAACTTATGTTCCTAATAGGAAATCAGATCAAACAAAAATGATCCTAAATGGATGAACAATAGATTAAAACATCTCATTGGTCAATAGAGAGGCATATATAGGCGAATCAAAAGAGGAGAGGGGCAATTAGGTAATCAATATATTCAGTTAAAGAGAGAAATAAAAAAGGGAATAAGAAAAGCAAAAAGAGACTATGAGGTTAAAGTTGCGAGAGAATCGAAGACTAACCCAAAAGGATTTTTCAGGTATACAGAAGTAAGATTAGGGACAAGATAGGCCCACTCAAAAGTCACTCAGGTCAGCTCACCGACAGTGATAAGGAAATGTGTAGAATGTTTAACACTTACTTCCTCTCAGTTTTTACACAGGAAGATACTAGCGATATTCCAGAAATAATTAATTATGTAGAACAGGATGATAGTAAACTATGCACGATTAGGGTCACAAGTGACATGGTCCTTAGACAAATAGATAAATTGAAACCTAACAAATCCCCAGGCCCTGATGAACTGTATGCAAGGGTTCTAAAGGAATGTAAAGAGGAGCTTAGCAACCCGTTGGCTAATCTTTTCAACATATCACTGCAAACTGGCATGGTGCCAAATAAGTGGAAAATGGCAAATGTAATACCTATTTTCAAAGCAGGTGACAGGTCCTTAGCTTCAAACTATAGACCAATAAGCCTAACCTCCATAGTGGGAAAATTTATGGAATCAATAATTGCCGAGGCAATTCGCAGCCATCTTGAAAAGCATAAATTAATCAACGAATCTCAGCACGGTTTTACAAAGGGCGTTCCTCCCTTACAAATTTAATAACTTTTTCACTAAGGTGTTTGAGGAGGTAGATCATGGTAATGAATATGATATTGTGTATATGGACTTCAGTAAGGCTTTTGATAGAGTCCCACATCAGAGACTATTGAGGAAAATTAAGGCACACGGAATAGGAGGAGAAATTTTTTTCCTGGATAGAGGCATGGTTGACAAATAGGCAGCAGAGAGTTTGCATAAATGGGGAGAAATCAGAGTGGGAAGTGTCACAAGCGGTGTTCCACAGGGGTCAGTATTGGGCCCCTTGTTGTTCACAATCTACATAAACGACATAGAGGAGGGAATAAATAGCGACATAAGCAAGTTTGCCGATGACACCAAAATAGGCCGTCCAATTCATTCAAATGAGGACATTAGAGCACTCCAGGAAGATTTGAATAGACTGATGCAGTGGTCGGAGAAGTGGCAGATGCAGTTTAATATAGATAAATGCAAAGTTCTAAATATTGGACAGGACAATAACCATGCCACATATAAACTAAATAATGTAGATCTTAATACTACTGATTGCGAAAAGGATTTAGGAGTTCTAGTTAGCAGTAATCTAAAACCAAGACAGCAGTGCATAAGTGTTCGCAATAAAGCGAACAGAATCCTTGGCTTCATATCAAGAAGCATAAATAATAGGAGTCCTCAGGTTGTTCTTCAACTCTATATATCCTTGGTTAGGCCTCATCTAGATTATGCTGCACAGTTTTGGTCACCGTATTACAGAATGGATATAAATGCTCTGGAAAACGTACAAGGAGGATGACTAAGTTGATTCCATGTATCAGAAATCTTCCCTATGAGGATAGACTGAGGGCCCTGAATCTGCACTCTCTAGAAAGGCGTAGAATTAGGGGGGATATGATTGAGGTGTATAAATGGAAAACAGGAATAAATAAAGGTGATGTAAATAGCGTGCTAAAAATATCTAGTATTGACAGGACTCGCAGCAATGGCTTTAAGTTGGATAAATTCAGATTCAGGAAGGATATAGGAAAGCATTGGTTTGGTAATAGAGTTGTCGATGAGTGGAACAAACTCCCGAGTACAGTTATAGAGGCTAAAACGTTGTGTAGTTTTAAAAATAGGCTAGATAAATATATGAATGGGTGCGGGTGGGTGTGAGTTGGACCTGACTAGTTTGTGCTACTAGTTCAGATGCCGTGCTCCTTCCTTAAGTGAATGTAACCTGACCTGGATGGGTCGGGGCATTGGCTTAAGCCGGTGGGAGATTTGGACCTGCCTCGCATGGGCCAGTAGGCCTGCTGCAGTGTTCCTTCATTCTTATGTTCTTATGTTCTTATATCTTTATTACCGAAACGTTTCGCCTGCACAACAGGCTTCTTCAGTCGAATACAGGAAGCAGAAGAATTCTGGAAGCAGTAAAGGTAGTTGTGACATTATCAATCCGTCACTTTTGGTTGGAGGTGGTCAGTCCCTCAAGCCTAGAGCGTAGGCAAGCAGTCATACCTTATATAAGTGAGTATAGGTTGACATCACAAGTGAGCGTTGCCCACGAGTGGAAGAAGGTCATGCTGAACAATGATTCAGCAAGAGAGTTGTAAAAGAATTCCCCTGTACCAAGATACCATGTGTTGCTGTGTCAGACAAGTATCCTCCTATCGACAAGTATGAATTATAGTTCACACTCCCCAATTCTGTTGCATCATATTTCATTCCTTTCCCACAAAAAAATCATACCTCTAACTATCGGTTCAAAGCCCTAACAGCTCCCTCCACTTAGCTAGCTAATACCTCCACACCTACTCAAGATAAGGGATCCCTATCCTTAGCATACATGTCATTTCTTCCATAGATGATGTTCCAGTTGTCTACGAATGGTGCTGTAATGTCCTTACAGCGCTTCTAAAGCCAGCAATTAACATCAGTTTCCCTGGACAACTATTTATTTCCAACTCCCCTCCTCAGCAAAATGCTACATATTACAGAGCACCCTCCCTTCCTAATTTTGTCTGTCCCTGACCAATACCTGTTAATCAGGGCCTCATTTATTTAATTGGCAACAGTGTTGTCTCTAGCACTGAGATAATAGGATTATTCCCATTTTCTTCCATGATGTTGCCAAGATGGCTAACAATATCCTGCATCCCGGTCCTAGGAAAACATCCCCTGGTCCATAAATTTTACCTGAAAATCTCCAACAACATTCTTACCTACACTGGTGTCGTCTCTGTCCGTTGCTACGTTGACCGCCCTACATTCACCCTGGATCACAGCAAAATTGTTAATGGTTTCTATCTCTCCACCTTCTTTTTGATCTTCAGCTTTGTTCCTTCTACCTTGCCCCTACCACTGTCCGGCTTTCTTTCTTGTCCTGAGGATTTACTGCAGGAGGATTACTACGAATCCTTTTTGTTTTCTTCAGTCAGTCGCCGTAACTCTCTCCTAGTTACCTTCACTTGCTGGCACAGCTGCTAAAAAGACGCCATTGTTGGTTCCATAAACCTTTTTCACAAAGCACGTCCTCACGATACAGGTCAAATCTCATGTATCAGAAACCTTTCCTAAAAAGATAAACTAAAGTCAAATTTTTGCTCTCTGGGAATACGTAGAATTAGGGAAAGGGAAATGATTGAAATACCGGAATAAATAAAGGGGGTATAATTAACGGGCTGAAAATATCTAACCAAGACAGCACTAGCAGCAATGGATTCAATTTAGATAGTTTAAAATTTGGAAATGATAAAGGGAAGTACAGGTTTGCAGTAATGGATTCAATTTAGATAGTTTAAAATTTAGAAAGGATAAAGGGAAGTACAGGTTTGAGAAGCGGAACAAACAAACCCCCAGGTAGTGCTATTCAAGCAAGAACTTTGGGCAGTTTGAAATATAGGCTGGACTTGGGTGTGGTTGGATGTGAATTGAACCTGCCTAGCATGGGCCTACTGGCCAGGCTAGGCAGTGCTTCACAGTTCTTCCGTTATGTTCAAATTCAAATTCATATTCAAATGTTTATTTTTCTGTAAATATTACGATGTGGGGTTTACATATTATAAAATATTGGTTACAATGTGTGGTTTACATATTGTAAATACTAATTACAAAGAAGGCCACTAACATGCCTAGCATGACTAGGTATTTCGGGCAGACTAATAATAGTTCTAACTTTATGTTGATACAGGTTATGGAGCATATGTTTTTGTCTTGGCATGATACACAGTTTCTATTAAAGCTCCTATAATGGAGTATCTCAGGCAAACTTATGACTAGTTTAAGATTTATTAGGCTTTATTCGAAATTTTATTTTTACATTCATTTGGGTGAGTGTAAGTGTAAATTGGGGATATCACAGATATCAAGAGTAAGTCTAGTTTGTTTTTTATGTGTGCATGATACAAGTAAGAGAATAGGTGGTTTTCATGCAGTTACCTGACGGTGGTGTGTCAGGGAGAAAAGATGTTTTTTAACGGTAGTATTGAAAGTGGTGGTTGAGTCTGCAGTTCTAGAGTTTTCAGGAAGGGAGTTCCAGATTTTAGGCCCTTTAATGTACATTGAAATTTTTTATAGGTTTAGCCGGACACGAGGAATGTCAGAGATTTTTGTGCCTGGTGTTGTGCCTGTGGGTCCTGTCACAACTATAAAGAAAATGTTTTAGTTCAGGGTTAATATTGGAATGTATGTTCTGTAAATGTAGGTTGCACAGTAGCAAGTGTGGATGTTCTGTACAGTGAGTAAGTTTATATCTTTGAAGAGTGGATGGGGGGTTGCTTAGCGTTGGATTGCGTGATAATTCTTACTGTGGCTTTTTGTTTGGTTATTATTGGCTTTAGGTGGGTTGCTACTGTTGATTCCCAAGCACAAATGGCATAGGTGAGGTAGGGATAGATGAGTGAATAGTACAGTGTGAGTAGGGCTGACTGTGGCACGTAGTAGCGTATCTTAGAGAGGATCCCAACCGTTTTAGATACTTTTTTGTTATGTGTTGGATATGAGTGCTGAATTTCAGGTTGCTGTCAAGGTGTAGGCCCAGGAATTTGCCTTCATTATGTTTAGCAATAAGTGTGTTGTCGATCTTAATGTTCAGTTGTGCAACACCTGTTCTGTTACCAAACATAATAGAAGGTTTTGTCAAGTGTTAAGTGTAAGTTTATTGGCTATCATCCAAGTAGATATTTTAAGTAGTTCCTCGTTAACAATGGTGTTAAGCGTGGCAAGATTTGGGTGGGAGATGACATAAGTCGTGTCGTCAGCAAAGAGAATTGGTTTCAGGTGTTGTGATACGTTGGGATCATTGATGTATAAGAGGAAGAGCAGGGGACCAAGGACACTTCCCTGTGGCACTCCAGTATCAAATGGTCGTGTTGCTGAAGTTGTGTCTTTAATGGTGACGTACTGATACCTATTAGTAAGGTATTATTATTATAATCAAGGGGGAGCGCTAAACCCGTAGGATTAGTCAGCGCCTGTGGGGGGGGGATGTGGAAGGTATTCAGGCTTAATTCAGGGAACTGGAGCACAGATCCAATTCCCTAGATCAAGAGCCCCTCACCAGCGTCAAGGAACCTCCCTTGAGGGGTATTAGTAAGGTAGGATTTGAAATATGGAAGTGCATGGCCTCTTATACCATAATGGTCAAGTTTGTGGAGTAAGATGCCGTGGTCTACTGTGTCAAAAGCTTTCCTTAGGTCAATAAAAAGTCCTAATGGATATTCCTTATTTTCCAGTGCTGTGTAAAGCAGATCTAGCATTTTTACAATTGCATCGTTTGTGCTTTTATTTTTTCTGAAGCCAAATTGGCAGGGGTTGAGTATGCTTCGTGCTGTTATAAATGAATATAATCTCTTGTGCACAAGTTTCTCGAAGATTTTGGATAGCAACGGTAAGTTTGATATTGGCCTATAGTTGTTTATATCTGTGGGGTCACCACCTTTGTGTATTGGTGTAACCCTTGTTGTCTTGAGTTTACCTGGAGAGAGTTCCGGGGGTCAACGTTCCCGCGGCCCGGTCTGTGACCAGGCCTCATGATGGATGAGGGCCTGATTAACCAGCCTGTTACTGTTGGCCGCACACAGTCCAACGTACGAACCACAGCCCGGTTGGTCAGGTACCGACTTTAGGTGCCTGTCCAGTGCCTGCTTGAAGAGAGCCAGGGGTCTATTGGTAATCCCCCTTATGTATGCTGGGAGGCAGTTGAACAGTCTTGGGCCCCTGACACTTAGTGTTGTCTCTGAACGTGCTATTGGCACCCATGCTTTTCATTGGGGGGGATGTTGCATCGTCTGCCGATAAGTGTCGGAAAAGTGCTAGTTTCTAGTGATTTGTTAAAATGTAATGAAATAGCATGCGAAAGGACATGGGCCGCTCGCTTATACAATAATGGTGGGACTTGAGACAGATTACCTGATTTATTTTTAAATGACTTGATAATCGTGGTGATTTCAGTGGGCTCAGTAGGTGCAAGATAGGAGGTTGGGAAATTCCCATTGCTCGGGCGTTGGTATCTGGGATTTTACTGGCGAGATTTGATCCTATGGTTGATAAGAAGTCATTTATCTTGTTAACTGTATCAATAGGCTGTAGTGGTGTTTCGTTCGGTTTAATTAGGACAATATCCCTAGGGTTTTTTCAGTTTGTGGGTTCCCCAGATTCTGAGTGTTTTCCAGGTCTTTTTTATATCTCCTCTTGTTTCAGTGAATCTGCTGAAGTAGTACAATTGTTTGGCTTTTTTTTATTAGTTTGGTGAGAACTGATGCATAGTGTTTAATAATATCTTTGTGTATTAAGCCCTCTCTATATTGCTTTTCATATTGATGTTTCTTATCAATGGATCTTAGTATGCCGTTAGTTAGCCATGGGCAACCTAACCGTTTATTCGTAATCTGTTTCGTTTTTATTGGACAATGTTTGTTGTACAGTCTAAGTAATTTATTAAGAAATATGTCTGTCCAATCATCGATACCATTCTTCTTCTTTATGGCCGAAGAATCGACGAGATGGGGAAGGAAGAAGGATGGGGAAGGATGGAAATTCTGGAAAAGGATGGGATGGTGTAGGCGAGGAGGGAATGAAAGATCAGTGGCCCAACCAAAATATACCATTGGCATTGGAGAATTCTGTAAGCCAGTCAACCGTCTCTAGCTCTGCTGTGAGGTTACGTATTGATTATTATTATTATAATCAAATAGAAGCACTAAACCACAGGGTTATACAGCGCTGCAGGTTATTGTAGGATGCAGGGAGAGTGGGGTGTAAGAGGGAGATGGACGATTAGTAGGGTATGGAGTGCAAGATGATGGTGGATAGTGCAGGGATGGAGGGTAGCAAGAGATCGAGGTAGAAGGGACTGAGGGAGGTGCTAGAGGTATAATCTTCAGAGTTTGTGTAGTAAGTCAGTTTCTGTCAAAAAGTCAACAAGAGAGTCAGGATTAAAGGAGGGTCCATCTGCAAGAAGGGAAGGTAAAGAAAGGGCCGCAGAGCGAAGACGTCGTTGGAGGTAAATTCTGCGTGCTCGTTGATAGAGTCGGCAGTCCAGCAGAATATGTCGAACAGACACTGGAACCTGACAATGCTCACAGAGAGGGGCAGGGAGCCTCTCCATGAGATACCCGTGAGTAAGACGAGTGTGGCCGATGCGAAGACGGGAGTGTGTAGTCTCCCAACCTCGACATTGGTGACAAGAAGAAGGCCAGAAACCTATAACCGGTTATTTAGAGTGAAGTTTG
The DNA here is from genome assembly GCA_009830355.1 of Cherax destructor. Classification (NCBI taxonomy): domain Eukaryota; kingdom Metazoa; phylum Arthropoda; class Malacostraca; order Decapoda; family Parastacidae; genus Cherax; species Cherax destructor. The sequence goes on from WNWK01032530.1 coordinate 20,579, forward strand.
TTATTCAGCAGGTCAGACCAGCGTTGTTGCCAACGGGTGCGAAGGTGGGTAGCAATGACCGCAAAATAGTCCGTGAAAGGAACACCTCTATATGAAACTGGAAGGTCATGTACTGCTGACCGCGCAGCAGTGTCTGCCTCTTCATTGCCCTGTACGTCAACATGACCAGGGACCCAACAAAAGACAATATCTTTATGCTTGCTAAAGATACGGCGTAACCAAAGGTGGATACGAAGAACTAGGGGGTGAGGTGTATCAATTTTACAGATAGCCTGTAAAGCACTAAGGGAGTCTGAAACGACCACAAATAGTGATACAGGCATAGATGCAATACGGATAAGTGCCACATGAATGGCATACAATTCAGCCGTAAATATGCTAGCCGAGGGTAATAGATGCCCTCGTACGACGCTGTCCGGAAACACTGCTGCGAATCCGACACCGTCAGATGATTTTGAACCATCGGTGTATACTGTGATGGCATGGGAATGAGAACGGAAATGGTCTAGAAAGAGCGAGAAGCCGCCGTAGGTAGTTGGGCTTTCGCGCAAGGTAGAGGAATAGAACAGACACGGACAGCAGGAACTTCCCAAGGGGGTAGAGGAAAGGGTGAAGCCACATGAACATATAAAGGGGGAAGCTGAAGGGAAGACAAGAGTGAATGCAGACGAAGAGAAAAGGGACGAAGTAAACAGGGGCGGCGAACAAATAACGAGCGTCTACTAACATCTGTGACAATCCTATACATGGAAGGATTGCGGAGGTCATGAGAGCGAACATAATAGCGAATGCAATGTGCATCGCGACGATCGGACAAGGATGGAATGTTCGCTTCTACATAGAGGCTCTCAACCGGGAAAGAACGAAAAGCACCAAGGCATATGCGTAATCCCTGGTGATGGATGGGATTAAGGCTGGAAAGAGTGGCAGCCGAATATATCTGGTCACCATAATCGAGTTTCGATAAAATTAGGGCCGAATGTAGGCAAAGGAGAGTTCTACGATCAGCCCCCCCATGAAAGATGTGCGAGGGTTTTAGGAGGTTCAGCCGGCTATGACAAGTCGCCTTCAGAGAGTAATGTGAGGTTTCCAGGACAATCTGCGGTCAAACAGGGGCCGAGAAACCTGACTATCACGTTCTGGGATACGTGAGCCGTATAGGTACAATGGATGATCAGAGACCACTGAACGTCTAGTGAACGTAATTTGATGAGTTTTGCCACTAGAAAATTTAAACCCGTGAGTGGTGGCCAAA
>WNWK01032531.1:0-21832 GCA_009830355.1 Cherax destructor
TAGCTTGTAAGTGTGTTGTCAAAGGCACTTATCTATAGACACACAGCTTGTTTGTGTACTCACCTATATGTGGTTGCAGGGGTTGATTCGAAGCTCCTGTGTGTGTGTGTGTGTTTTAAATATACAGGTATGTCTATTAGACGTCTACAAAAGCTTGGAAAACAAAAACTAGCAGAGTGAGAGGCAGATACGTAGGTGGTGGTGGTAGTGTGAGTGGTGGTGGTAGTTTGAGTGGTGGTGGTGGTAGTGTGAGTGGTGGTGGTAGTGTGAGTGCTGGTGATGGTGGTGGTAGTGTGAGTGGTGGTGGTAGTGTGAGTGGTGGTGGTAGTGTGAGTGGTGGTGGTAGTGTGAGTGGTGGTGGCAGTGTGAGTGGTGGTGATGGTGATGGTGGTGGTAGTGTGAGTGGTGGTGATGGTGGTGGTAGTGTGAATGGTGGTGGTGGTGGTAGAGTGAGTGGTGGTGGAGGTAATGGTAATTGTGGTGGTAGTGTGAGTGGTGGTGGTGGTAGTGTGAGTGGTGGTGGTAGTGTGAGTGGTGGTGGTAGAGTGAGTGGTGGTGGTGGTGGTAGTGTGAGTGGTGGTGGTGGTAGTGTGAGTGGTGGTGGTGGTAGTGTGAGTGGTGGTGGTAGAGTGAGTGGTGGTGGTAGAGTGAGTGGTGGTGGTGGTGGTAGTGTGAGTGGTGGTGGTAGAGTGAGTGGTGGTGGTGGTGGTAGTGTGAGTGGTGGTGATGGTGGTGGTAGTGTGAGTGGTGCTGGTGGAGTGAGTAGTGGTGGAGGTAATGGTAGTTGTGGTGGTAGTGCTTCTAATTACCTCCTTGTCTTCGATTAACACCTTCAACATTTTCATTCATCTGAATTAACTTGTGTTCCGCTACTTAACAATATTTTATAACCCGGGGTAAATTGTAAATTTAAAACTATTTTTTTCTTGTTTAGATATGAAACTTTTCAGCGTGCGACTGCAAGTGTCGGAAAATCTTGACAATCTAGCAATACCTCGCAGACATGGCCACTTACATTATCAACCTCGCACAGTATGGAAAAACTGGCCCTGGTTCTCGTTATCAGAATTCAGAAGATATATGTGAACATGAACTAATAATATATCCAGCTCATACTAAAGTTCCATTAGCGACACACTAATTTTTTTTTTTAAATAAATCTATTAATAATATTTAGGCATCCCCGAAGGAATACCTTTAAGAAAATACCAGATATTTTTGTTGTTCTTATTCCTCTAACTTTTCCATTTGACTCACAACTCGAGAACGCCTGATTCAGTCGCCTTAAAGATTTCATCACTTGTTTACGGTAGAAAAAAAATCGTGTCATTACGATTTCGTGAGTCGAGTCTTGTTTACGGTAGTGCGGACTAAATCCTTCCAACATTTTGGCACGTTCACGTATCCTGTCACCAAAGATGTTGAACACAATCCTATCTTCTTGGAATGTCTAGGATAACTTCCAGAAACCTCAAACCTTTAAGTTCCAAAAAATCGACGACAGCGGAGAGTGAAATTTATGTGTATAGGTGGAGATAGTGACTCTTTTTATTCCCTTTAAATCATGTCAGTATTTAATGGCTGGTGCATCTTATCGCCAGGATAGTATCTATTACGTTTCTATTGCAGGCAAATTTGTTGATGTAGTAAAATAGTAACTTTGGAACCGTTGGAATCTTTGCTATATCTGGAGAATGACTCGTCTGGACATGCCATTTTCACCACAGGTCCCAGTTTGTCAGTTTTATTGAAAAATATGGATATTAATTTTCTATTCAATAATATATATATATATATATTTTTCTGATTGGCTTCAAAATATTATTGACAATGCATTTTTAAGAAGGATGATAACCCATAAGTTTAGTCCCAGTAGGTGCAAAATTTAAATTTTACTGAAATAGTTAAACTTGGAATCTTTGGAATCAGATCAATTACTGGAGAATGAATTTCCAGATCAGTTTCAAACTTAACCATTTTTGGGCTCGAGTGAAACAGCTTGTCACTCACTATGAGTTGTGTAAAGTTCAACTTGGCAATGTTATTAAACAAGTTGTTTCCCAAGTAATAGCTAGTCTGATCAGCTTCAACCCTAAATGCTAGAGTATCTTAATAAGAAGCATTTGTGTATTAATTTTTTTTTTTTTTTGGGGGGTGCGAATTTGTCAGTTGTTTTCAAGTTATATCAAACTGGATTTTTAAAAATATTCAAAATCAAATATTTGTTCTTTTATGATTGTAGAGATATTTAAGTTGATTGTAAATTAAAAAAAAATAAACATGGTGTTTTTAAGCTTAACGACGACCAACTTTCCTATTTTTCTGAAAGTCTCAGCAACATTTTCGTTTCCTTTCTTACAAATTTTCATTTATTACTCGAGAACGCCTTATTCGATCGGCTTCAAATCTCCAGAATTGGGTAATCTATTTCGGGTAAGATTCATGGGACTATTTGCATGCATGGCTGCTCTGTGCACAATGTTGCATAGTTCATTCCCAAATTTTGTTTTCGTGTGACAGGTGGAGACAGGCTCCTCTGACCGCCTTCAAAATTTCAACAGTGGTGTTTCCTACTTAGAAGAAGGTTGGTATATTTAGTGGAGTGTATTCTGTTCTGTTGTAGATTCGCCTGTATAATCGCCCGGTCCGGGCCTTTTCCAAGATGTGGCCCGGCCTTGGCTTCCTGTCGAGGGAGTGTCTCAGACCAATGTCTGCCATGAGAGGAGGTTCAAGTACCTCCTCGTCTTCTGGGACCAGTTGTCCCCAGGCCTAGCCCCATTCCCCGCCCCCACGGGTCTCGGAGGGAGAAGCTAGGCACCTTGGGCTGCCACAAACCCCGCCCACACTGGGCTCGAAGGGTGTGGCAGCTGCATAGCAGCAGACGATGTCAGGAGATACAAAGGCAACAAGCACTACAGGATCCTTTTGGAGTCACACCCCAGCTTTGGGCATTAAGCCCGAGCACTGGGGATTCTCAAGAATGCCTTTTGCTGTGTGTGTTGTTGCTGCTGCTACTACTACACTTGTCCGTTGCACTCCCTGTGTAGAGTGTATTGATGCCATATTGACAATTTTAATCTCGAAATGGTATAGTATAATTTTAATTATTGCAGTATTTTGGCTTGATTCTGAAGAAGGGCTTTTGATCTAAAAAACTATGCTTATCTTTCTTTGCCTGGATCGAATTTAAATGCCTCCCATTCCACAGGAGCTATATGACCCCCTGCAGATTTAGCGCTTTCTCCTGGTTAAAATAAAACTCCTGTCCACCGCATCAATCTTCAATCATTGATGCATCGTATGAAATGGATGGAATGTTTCGAGGGATGAGGCTGTGTAGGCACAAATTGTGTTGGGTTCTGTGTAATAGCTGGAAAATGCATCGTGTGGTCGGCTTTAAACTTTTAGTGCTGATGTGTTTTCCTCAAATGAAACAATATATTGATATTAGCTTGTGGAAGTTATCACGTACCATTTTTTTTATGCCCTGAAGACCATTGCTAAAACTATATTAAGATGTTTCGCCCGTGGACAGGCTTATTCAGATACAAAAAAAAATCAAAAGACAGGTCGTGAAGAGGCAGAAAAAATTAGAAATAGTAACGAGGGTAAATTGTATTTAAATGGGATGAAGAAGGAAGGAACTCAACTCCCTCTAACATATGTCTCTGAGCTCACAAACTAAAGAGGAAAATCGCACTGCCGTAAGCCTCATGGAAAGGCAGGAAATGGTAAGGAAATTCATAAGACAGGTCAAGAGGATAGGTGAGAAGGCAAAGGTCAGGTCACGTCACTTGCATCTTACAGCAGAGGAAATTACACAGTATAACCTTGGCAATTACGCAATAGAACCGCGGAAATCGTTCAGAATAGCCGTGATAATTATACACAACACACTAACTACTAATTGCTATTGTCAGAGGTCAATAGCGGCAGAAAACGCTAATAAAATCACATGTGTGTGAATTTACTATTATCAGAAGTATCTAGTGTCAGAAGTATCTAATGTCAGCAGTATCTAGTGTCAGCAGTATCTAGTGTCAGCAGTATTAGTGTCAGCAGTATCTAGTGTCAGCAGTATTTAGTGTCAGAAGTATCTAGTGTCAGCAGTATTTAGTGTCAGAAGTATCTAGTGTCAGCAGTATTTAGTGTCAGAAGTATCTAGTGTCAGCAGTATTTAGTGTCAGAAGTATCTAATGTCAGCAGTATCTAGTGTCAGAAGTATCTATTGTCAGAAGTATCTAGTGTCAGCAGTATCTAGTGTCAGCAGTATCTAGAGTCAGCAGTATCTAGTGTCAGCAGTATTTAGTGTCAGAAGTATCTAGTGTCAGCAGTATTTAGTGTCAGAAGTATCTAGTGTCAAATCACAAGTGCCAGAAATCATTAGTGTCAAGTCACAAGTGCCAAAAGTCATTAGTGTCAAATCACAAGTGTCAGAAGTCACATGAATTTAAATCAAATTCGTCCCTCAAAATCTACCTAAAGTGACCAAGTGATTAAGCCACTTAACTTTTTTTCCCCTCTTTCTTCCTATTTACCTACAATTTTTTCATTGCTCTTTCCTTCCTCAGTTCTTCCCTTCTTTAACCTTACCATTCTTCTTATGCTCTAACCAATAAAAAAGAAGCTTCATATCGCTAGCGGCCGGAGTCAAGTGTCGGAAATCACTAGCGCCAGAGTCACTATCGCTAGAAGCCACTAGTAAATAGTGTCAGAAATTACCAGTGCCAAAAGTTGCTAGGGCACATAAGCTCAGCCCCAAAAAACTAACAATTACATATTTTTCTGTTCCTCAAGGACATATTATCATAAAAAAATCACTGTTTCATCATCAGGAGATAGCGAAGACAACGTCGTAATTACCGTAAAAGAAGCTGAACCCGCCTTTAAAAAAAAACTATTTTGGCCACGAGACAAATATTAGCTCCCGGGAGGTGCAGTAGTATGCGAGAATCGTCAGTCACCTCCAAGACGTCGTGGGTAGAGTACGTCTCTCTTGCTGGTCTCCTCTCTCTCGCTCTCTTCCCCCTCGCTCTTGAGAAAGTGTTTTAAGAGTTCGCTGAATGTTTCTATCGGCTTTACCTGTATGGAAGTGATTAATTAAAGTTACATACAATGATAAATATATTCGGCTTCATGTTTGTTGGTAAACTTGCGGTGTATTTTAACTTAGAGGAACGGACTGTATATGTCGATTGTGTATTATGATAGACTGTATTTACGTGGTGTTAACCTTTAATTTAGGAAATAATTGTAGACATTATGTTACATTAGTAAATAATAGTAAACAGTTACATTAGCAATATAATAAATTAGTAAAAACAGGGAAACACTCATCTTTGTAAATTCTCCGACACCTGCATTTGTAAATGCTGACAGACTATGTTACCTTGTAAACAAAGGTTTACGGCAAATTAAATTATACAGTATTAAGAGTAGTGTGAAAATCCCAGTAATACTGCTGCCATTAATCCACGGCCCCAGCTCGATATATATAGCTGCAAAAAATACAGCTTTTATATTATTTAGTGAACGCTCGCCCACGTTATCTGAATCAGAGTATGGAGAAACAACTGCGTGTGGCCGTAATGGGCAGGACTTTCACTCACTAAGTGTTGAGATGCAACGAGCGGTGACTTGACCTTGTTGTCTGCCCGCTGACACACACACAGTGTGGGGTGACCTTGCTGGCTGACCCACACACGACCTTGCAGGCCACACCCTCAAGCAAAATTGCTCCAGATCAGCTGTTCATCGTGTGGTGCTCCACTTCGACCTGTACAGCATCAGGTGAGTGTTTTAGCCTTTGCGATCTATAAATCAACACCATATATTTGTGTGTGTGTGTGTGTGTGTGTGTGTGTGTGTGTCCAAATGATGTGCGTCAGATAGTGAATTTAGGGCACAATGGAGAACAAGCTTTTATTGACACAAAGTTTTGTTCTGTGTAGAGTTCTACACAGAACGACATGTCCCAATAAAAACGTGTTCTTCACTGTGTCTTTTCTTCGTGAGCGTGTGTGGCCGCCCACATCAGTCTGTGTACCTTCAGGAAAGTCTTCTTCCCTGTATCGAACACCAAATGTCTGGTTATCTCTTTTTAAAACGACATCACTGAACCAGCACCACAAGAGAGAGAATCTCGTGCAGGCAACTAGAGAGACGAAACCTCTAAGTAAATCGCAGATATCACAATAGCGAAGAAAAATCTTCGAAAAATCAACTAGGTGGGCTGATCTTCCATCCATTAGGAAACAAAACACTCATGGAACTGACTGAAGGGTTATAAAGATGATGTCACACTGGAATGAAAGATTTAATGAGATTCTCGAGGAACTCAGAGCTAACTTGGACCTTTATAATTTTTATGAATGATTTTTATTTTACTCTGTTACACCCATTTTTAAATTGCACATACTTTAAATGGTAACTTATGTTTTTTTCCTTCTAATTTTGTCTATTAAAGAAACTAACGTGAAGGAAGAGAACCAAAACAATACAAGTCCCCAGTAGAGGACTGGCAAACAAAAAGTTTATATAATTTGGCGTTAGGTTTACATTTTTCTGAATCCCTTCACGACGTTAACTTTACAAATATATATCTGTCTGTGGTGTTAATTTCACACAAAAAAACACGTTTTAAGCTGCTGATGGAGGTAGTTCCACACACAAAAGTTGCCTGATAGGCTCACATACAGACGTTATAAGAACATAAGAAATGAGGAACACTGCAGCAGGCCTGCTGGCTCATACTAGTGGCTTACCTGCCAAGGGTTCAATCCCTGTCCGTTCCGGGATTTATTTACTAACGTTAGCACCTGTCTGAAGAGTTAGTTTCACCTGCAGATGTTTATGGCGTTATTATCACTTGTAGACGTCAAGTTTTATATACATACATCCTTTGGGTTGTTTTAACTGAAGGGTTATCGCTGCGTATAATTTTAATGTGTACTTTATAATCGTGGTTAATACCTGCTAAAAAGAGTGGCTACTTCGAAGGAATTTTAATGTAAACGGAAAGGCAAAACATAGCAGCTAATATTTTTGCAGACAAAGTTATGTATATAGAATGTCAACCCAACTATGGGGAAAAAAGGCGAGCCTAGAGATGAGGAAAACACATCAGCATAGAGCTGAGGATTTTTTTTTTTAGCCCATCACTGAGTAAAATGTCAGCCCAGAGCCGATGGGAAAAAAAATGTCATTTCAGATATGAGGGGAAATTTTCAGCTCAATGCTAAGTAAAGAATTTCAGTGCAGAGCTCAGTGCTGAGGGAAAAAATGCCAGTAATTACCATAGACAAAATATTATTTCAGAGAAGATTGCATAGAGCGGTAGAGTACATCAGGTTGTTTATATTACAGTAAATAGTGCGGTAACCTACGTCACTGAAGCATCGCGCGAAAGTCGAAATTAAATGCCCATATAGTTTACAATTATAAAAAAGGGTTGGTATTAGTGCATTCACACGTTATAATAAAGGCTAACACTAATAAATCAAAGACGGATCTACTAAGATTTGGTTTAAAACGACGTTAGTAAGAACTTCAGTGTGTGTGTGTGTGTGTGTGTGTGTGTGTGTGTGTGTACTCACCTATTTGTACTCACCTATTTGTGGTTGCAGGGGTCGAGTCATAGCTCCTGGCCCCGCCTCTTCACTGATTGCTACTAGGTCCTCTCTCTCCCTGCTCCATGAGCTTTATCAAACCTAGTCTTAAAACTATGTATGGTTCCTGCCTCCACTATGTCGCTTTCCAAGCTATTCCACTTCCTGACAACTCTATGACTGAAGAAATACTTCCTAACATCCCTTTGACTCATAGGAGTCTTCAACTTCCAATTGTGACCCCTTGTTTCTGTGTCCCCTCTCTGGAACATCTTGTCTCTGTCCACCTTATCTATTCCTCGCAGTATTTTATATGTCGTTATCATGTCTCCCCTAACCCTCCTGTCCTCTAGTGTCGTCAGGCCGATTTCCCTTAACCTTTCTTCGTAGGACAATCCCCTTAGCTCTGGGACTAGTCTTGTTGCAAACCTTTGCACTTTCTCTAATTTCTTGACGTGCTTGACCAGGTGTGGGTTCCAAACTGGTGCTGTGCATGTGTGTGTGTGTACCAGGGGACTTAGTTTGTTCCATAAAGCTCTCACTGAACAAAACGTCGTTTTAAATGGAGTCTTGTAGATAAATGGTTCGGAGAACCCACAAGTTGATAAATAGACGCATGTGAAACACTTGGGTATCTTTATTGAAGAAACGTTTCGCCACACAGTGGCTTCATCAGTCGTATACAAAGAAAAATGGTGAAGATCAGAAGGAGTTTGAGGTAATCAGTCCCTCAGATCAGGAGTTTGAGGTAATCAGTCAAATGAAGTCTTAGCAGGGGCTCTCTTACTGTATTGGAAAGATATATATCATATCTCTTCCCCATTGCTCGTTATATTCCTGCATTCCACTTTTTTATCAATTATCTGTTAGAGGTATCTTTTTTTAAGCATTTAATGTCCTCGTAGCTCAGTGGCGGTGTTTAAGGCTTATAACCGAAGAACCAGGGTGCGATCGCAGGGCTGGTGGAGACGGTGGGCCATATTATCTCACACCCACTGCCCCAATTCCTCCAGCATTTAACTGGTTAAATAATCACGTGATATTCGGGACATAACGTAATCATTTAGAGCTATTGGTATCCCCACGCAAGCTGTTGGTATTCCCGCACATTCTGTTGGTATCCCCACGCAAGATGTTGGTATCTCCACGCAAGATGTTGGTATCTCCACGCAAGCTGTTGGTATTCCCGCACATGCTGTTGGTATCCCCACGCAAGATGTTGGTATCTCCACGCAAGCTGTTGGTATCTCCACGCAAGATGTTGGTATCTCCACGCAAGATGTTGGTATTCCCGCACATGCTGTTGATATCCCCACGCAAGATGTTGGTATCTCCACGCAAGCTGTTGGTATCTCCACGCAAGATGTTGGTATCTCCACGCAAGATGTTGGTATTCCCGCACATGCTGTTGGTATCCCCACGCAAGATGTTGGTATATCCACGCAAGATGTTGGTATCCCCACGCAAGCTGTTGGTATTCCCGCACATGCTGTTGGTATCCCCACGCAAGATGTTGGTATCTCCACGCAAGATGTTGGTATCTCCACGCAAGATGTTGGTATCTCCACGCAAGATGTTGGTATCTCCACGCAAGATGTTGGTATCCCCACGCAAGCTGTTGGTATTCCCGCACATGCTGTTGGTATCCCCACGCAAGATGTTGGTATCTCCACGCAAGATGTTGGTATCTCCACGCAAGATGTTGGTATCTCCACGCAAGATGTTGGTATTCCCGCACATGCTGTTGATATCCCCACGCAAGATGCTGGTATCCCCACGCAAGATGCTGGTATCCCCACGCAAGATGGTGGTATCCCCACGCAAGAGGCTGGTATTCCCACGCAAGATGGTGGTATCCCCACGCAAGATGGTGGTATCCCCACGCAAGATGGTGGTATCCCCACGCAAGATGGTGGTATCCCCACGCAAGATGGTGGTATCCCCACGCAAGATGGTGGTATCCCCACGCAAGATGGTGGTATCCCCACGCAAGATGGTGGTATCCCCACGCAAGATGGTGGTATCCCCACGCAAGATGGTGGTATCCCCACGCAAGATGGTGGTATCCCCACGCAAGATGGTGGTATCCCCACGCAAGATGCTGGTATCCCCACGCTGGCTGTTAAGGTAGAGGATGGACTGCATAATGTTTTTTAAAACATATGCAACATAGTAATATGGTATCTACAAACATGAAACAAACTGTATATTTGTTGTAGAACTTATGTAACCTAACATTAGTAAACTTTCTGTAAACCAAACATTTATATAATATATTTGTATACATATATATATATATATATATATATATATATATATATATATATATATATATATATATATATATATATATATATATATATATATATATATATATATATATATATATATATATATATATATATATATATATATATATATATATATATATATATATATATATATATATATATATATATATATATGGCCTCTCCCACCAAAGCAGGGTGGCCAGAAAAGAAAAACTTTCATCATCATTCACTCCATCACTGTCTTGCTAGAGGCGCGCTTACACTACAGTTATAAAACTGCCACATTGACACCCCTGACGGGAGGTGGAAATCTTTAGCTCAAGTACTTTCACACTTCTCAGTGCGTCATCAGGAGCTGTGCAATGTTGCTGCCTTTCTCAGACAGAGACTGGCTGGTGCCTCTACACTACCATACTCTGAAAACTTACTCTACTTCTCCTGTTGTTGCCGTTGCAACATTACACAGCTTGAGCTAAAGATTTCCACCCCCCGTGGCTTGTCTTGTATTAAGATCGCCTGTCTGCGATTGTTTTGCATGTACTTAAATTATATATATATATATATATATATATATATATATATATATATATATATATATATATATATATATATATATATTATATATATGTTTCCTTACGCGTGTTGTCCCTGATTCACCTAGCAGCAAACAGCACCTGGGTGTTAGTCGACTGTTGTAGGTCGTATCCTGCCCAATGGAAGTAAGACAGACAGTCCTTGATGACGCACTGCCTTTCTTGGGTTATCCTGGACGTTGTGAGCAAGCGGCGATCAGAGCCAGTGCATAGCTCAGTGAATATGAGAGTGCTAGGACTCAATGGTAGGGATGGAAGATGCCCAGCCAAAAGGTGGTGACTGATGTAACAATAGCCCTTTAGGTCACCTCGTGTGTTCCGGACCATCAGCTTGCGAGGGACTCAGTGTAGTCGGAGCGTTGCGATCAGACTAGGAACCCCGGTGACGTGTAATAATATAGTTTATGCGCTAATCTGTGGAAAGAGATTAAATAGCGGTGACTCCTTCCACTCGCACTAGCCTTAGTCAACAGCCTATTCTTGACAGCTAGTATGACTAGGCCAGTCATATGAAGTAAATAAAAACATGGAAGGTTATCAGAAAGACACTTACATGGCTGGCTTGTGGCTTAGTGAAACGCCATCTCAAAGCCATACACGTAATCTCAATAAAATCAAGAACAAGAATCTCAGGGGGAATTGGATGCAACCCTGGGAGAGTCAGGAGTAGAAGTGACTAGTCAATAACTCATCCCACTCACCAGGTCAGTTCTAACCCTGCCAAGGACCGGCCCCGAGGTGGCATTGATGTAAACACGCCACTCCTGAGTAACGAACCTAACAGCCATTGCCTACACTCCTCACTGGAATAAAGAAATATACAATACTTAAACTTATTCACCAGTCAAAAATATTTTAATGCTTAAACTAGGGAGAAAACTTTCAGGGGCATATACACTGAGAGACGTGCATCCCTCAGTGTATTTGCAAACATATATAGAATGTGTAATATGTGAATTTTTTAAAACATACATAAAAATCTTGTATTAAACAAACTAAATTTATTAAATATTTTTTGTAATGCATTATTAAATGATAAAATGTTTAAAGGCCATTCATGATAAATATTATATATCTGACTGTGGTGCCTATTTTAAAAGAAACTGACTCAAGTAACGCTGGCTAAATTGGGTCCGGCATTTGCAGGAAGAACAAAAAAGAAAGGATAAAATCGACACTGCTGTAAATTCCTAAAGCGAGTATTACAGTCAAGTGCATGTTGTTAGTATGACTGGGAGCCCTGTTGTGTGCGTGTGCGTGCGCACGCGCGTGTGTGTGTACTCCTGGCCCCCACCTCTTCACTGACCGCTACTAGGTCCTCTCTCTCCCTGCTCCATGAGTTTTATTGTACCTCGTCTTAAAGCTATGTATGGTTCCTGCCTCCACTACATCACTTGCTAGACTATTCCACTTCCTGATAACTCTATGACTGAAGAAATACTTCCTAACTTCCCTTTGGCTCGTCTGAGTCTTCAACTTCCAATTGTGGCCCCTTGTTTTTGTGTCCCATCTCTGGAACATCCTGTCTCTGTCTACGCTATCTATTCCACGCAGTATTTTGTATGTCGTTATCATGTCTCCCCTAACCCTCCTGTCCTGTGTGTGTGTTTGTGTGTGTGTGTGTTTGCGCGCGCGCGCTCACCTATTTGTGGTTGTAGGGGTCGATTCACAGCTCTTGCCCCGCCTGGCCCCGCCTCTTCGCTAGTCGCTACTATGTCCACTGTCCCCCCGCTCCAAGAGCCTTATCGTACCTCATTTTAAAGCTATGTATGGATCCGGCCTCCACTACTTCACTCTCCAGATTATTCCACTTGTTGAAAACTCTAGTTCTGAAGAAATACTTTCTAACATCCCTGTGACTCATCTGAGCTTTCAACTTCCAGTTGTGTCCCCTTGTTAATCTGTCTCATTTCCGAAATATTCTGTCCCTGTCCACTTCGTGCGTGTGAGTGTTTTGCAGTCACGTATATGTTGCTAACATCACTTGGAAGCCTACTGCATGTCTTGCAGTCATGTGTATACATTTAATATCACTGAGAACCCGAATTCATGTGTCGCAATCATCACTGGGAAAAGCTCCATTTCGTGTTCTTAATTTAATTCAACGAGAGAGTGTCTTCAGCTTCTTGCATTTCCATTACACTTCATTCTTGAACAAAATTGATCTAATTTACTTATATTAATGTTCTGGAGACGGCTGTGAAGTGCTGCGGTACTACACTAACGAACAAAATAATTTGTGGACCAAATCCATAAATTTTGAAAAAAAAATAATGAAAATGTCTTGGCAAGCTGCGTAATCTGCGATACAAAATCTTTATTCACTCTTTTAACGACGTTCAAGTGTAAAGGAATGACTGGTCATAAACCCTAATGATATATCGAACATTTGGACCGTGAGGAAAAAACTATCACGATTATTCTCCTCGGCCTGATAAGAGACGCTTCAAAGTACTTCCTTACTGAGTATTTTATGGAGCACAGGAAGTTGCAGGAAATCCTTGAGGTGCTGCGGTGTATCTTTGATGCATTGTAGCTGGTGGAAGCCTGACTATAGTGGATCCTAATTCACCTGAGTTGGTGGCAGTCTGACCATAGAAGGATTTTAATTCACCTTACTTGGTAGCAGTTTGACCATAGATCAACCCATATGATCTGACTTGCCACCTTAGTTAGTGGCAGTATGATGTTTGGAGTGTAACCATAGGTTATTCTGATTCACATTAGCTGGTAGATTCTTCTCTCTTCCCAGATCATGTATTCTTTTAGATGAAATAATTGAAAGGGTACCTAACGGTAATTGCCTGAATTTTCTTCCTTTAAGGTTTTCTTTTATAGCTTGGGAACGCCTCATCCTACCAGCTTCAAATTTTTGAACCTTGTGCACTGTAACTAGGGACAGGTTCATGCAACTAATGGAGTGTGCAGATGTCCTTTGGTAGTCTGGTTAATGTTACACGGACCATTCCCGGTTTTGGTTTATGTGATAACTTGAGAAAGCCTCTTCTGATTAGCTTCAACCATTAAACACTGATGTAAACTTCTTACAAGAAAGTTTGGTTTGTTACCGAAGTATATAGGTGACACTAACGATAAAAAAAATGTAAGATAGTTTTTTTCCCTGAGATAAATCGAGAATGTTTTGATTGATTGGCTTCAAACTTTGAGGAAGGCTAGCAGTGGTAGTGGTTATTGTCAGTCCCAATTTTCCAATTATCAAACAATCTGGGATATTAGTTTCCTTGTGACAATAATCAGCCTCAAACCTTCATTCTTTAAGCAGGTTACTTAGAGAAAAAAATGGATTATTTCAGTTCCTTGTCCTCTTAACTTTTGAGGCATTGGTGCTGAGACTTTTGATGATGTTAATCTATAGCTCCAGGATACCCAGTGTGTTTTGAGCTAAAACTCTTGGTTCTCTTCCAGGTATTATCATGGTATTATTATTACATCGATTGGGAAGCGTTAAACCCGTGGTGGTCATACTGCGGCTTGGGAATGGGAAATACTCAGGTTTGATCAGAGGAAGGGTAGCTCCATTTCTTGAATGAAGAGCCTTTCACGGGAATTTCAGCACCCTTTCCCTAACCCCTTTGAAGAATGCAATAGAGTACATTACCCAAGTTGCATAAATCAGAACAATTAAATAGTCACTTAATATCTTTTTTTTAGGTCTGTGGTAGAGCTGAAACTGCATCGCGCTTAATAATAATAATAATAATAGTATTAAATAATCTTTAGTTCTACAAGTACATGTGCAACGTATACAGACCATAGTTGACATCAGTGACATACTACGTAGAAAGCTCCTTGTCATGCAGAGCATAACGACAATAGCTGAAGTGATCAAGGTCCCAGGACCGAAACGTTTTGTAATAAATATGTCCTAGTATTTTCTAACGTGTCTTTCTAAACCAATTTGGTTGTATTTATTACCAAGGTTTATACCAGCTTTAAAAGAGATAGGACAAATATATAAGTATTTTTGGGTAAATGTTGGTGACTTTGATAAGAACCTGCCTTGTATGGGCCAGTTGGCCTACTGCAGTGTTCCTCCGTTATTATGTTCTTAATAGCTAGAGACAAGAGCTTATCAAAAGAGACACGTTTCAGGACAAGCTTTTATTGGGACACCTCGATCTGTGTAAGCTTTATATAGACTTGATGCAGCTTGAACAGATCGAATCATTGGCTCATTGGCAGCTTGTTCTGCAAAGTGTGTCTTTTCCACACCGTTCATGACATGTATTAAGATGAAACGTTTCGCCAACCAGGAACTTTATCTGGTTTGGTTAAGAGAGGTTTGTCAGGAAGCATAACAAGTGTTTACTGACGCGGGTCTTTAGTCATATGACGATCCACAGCTGCAGCCTTAGGTCATCTGACCGATGCCTTCCGCTGGCTTACCGCTCCGCCCCTTTAAAAATTATGGTTATAATTATAACCATTATGATTTTTTTTCATACAGTGGAAGTGATGAATGTGAACTTTATCAATCCACATACTGATATACTTTTCCTCATTACCTTGCGTTTAGAGGGCAATTAGATGTGCTGGTAACTGGGATGACTGCGTCCTTCCCCACAGGAAGTGACACGCTGTGCTGTGTTTAATAGAAGAGGATATGAAGTCATACTGGATCTCTCTAAACAGTGGATTTTAAAAGTAGATATCTCATTATGGTATTAATTCAAGGCGTGTTTGAGTGTTTGTCTTATTCGTGGGTTTTGCATGGTATGTTTGTTTGGTATATTTGCTTGATATGTTTGCTTGGCGTATTTGAAAGGTATTGTTAATTGGTATGCTTGCTTGGTGTGTTTTTGGTATGTTTATTAGGTATGCTTGCTATACTTTCTTGGTAAGTTTGTCTGGTGAGTTTGTTTGATATACAGTGGCACCTCTACTTATAAGCAGCTCCCAACTAGAACAATTATGTGTTTTTTGTAGGTGCTTTTGTAAGTGTATTTTTGTAGGTGCTTTTGTAAGTGTATTTTTGTAGGTGCTTTTGTAAGTGTATTTTTGTAGGTGCTTTTGTAAGTGTATTTTTGTAGGTGCTTTTGTAAGTGTACTTTTGTAGGTGCTTTTGTAAGTGTATTTTTGTAGGTGCTTTTGTAAGTGTATTTTTGTAGGTGCTTTTGTAAGTGTATTTTTGTGGGTGCTTTTGTAAGTGTATTTTTGTGGGTCTGAAATGGATTAATCTAATTTTTATTATTTCTTATGGGAAAAAATTCCTTCGGTATCGGCACTTGAATAGCCGACTGGAACGAATTTTGCTGGTAAGTAGAGGTACCACTGTATTTGCTTGGCTTGTTTGTTTGGTATGTTTGCTTGGTAAGTTCGCTCAGAAAGTTTGTTTGATAAGTTTGCTTGATAAGTTTGCTTGGAATGTTTACTTTGTAAGTTTGCTTGCAAAGTTTGCATGGAAAGTTTGCTTGATGAATTAACTCTGCCTGCTTGCTAGGCATATTAGCTTGGAAGGTGTACTTGAAATATTTGGTAAGTTACCTTGGTATATTTTCTTGATAAGTTTGCTTGGTATGTTTGCTTGTACGCTTGCATGGTATGAGCCCTGCTCTAATACATCATAGCAATTCGTAAATAAAAGCGTATATCAAGATTATACCATTAACCTATAATTGCAGCTTGACAGAAAAAAAACTGCTATCTAATTGGCAAAATACTCATAAGTCAGTTATAATGTCTCTACTGTGCTACAATACATTTTCTAAAGGCCAGTGGCAAAGCATCTTTAATCTTCGCTTTAATTTCTACCTAAAAAAAAGTGCAATAAACAATGGTTAATTGCACAGACAAACCCACATGGAAGCAAAATGAGTTCGGCGTATCTGAGTCTCATACTTCAGTCGTCTGAAGAGGACATCAGTGTGGGGGCAAAACATACAGTAATACTCTCATATTGGACAAAAAGGCACAATACCGTGACTGGAACAATAGATAACCCACACATAGGAGAAAGAAAAGCATATGACGACGTTTCGATCCGTCTTGGACCATTCACAAGTGACTTATGAATAGTCTAAGACGGACCGAAATGTCGCCATAAGCGTTTCTCTCTCTCATGTGCGGGTTATTTGTGTACTCTCATATTCTCCCTTACTGTCTCCACGTAATTGTGGATTTCGGAGTTTCAGAAAAGGCAGATACTTCCAAATGGAATTAACTCATTAAAAATCAATGGCAAGTGAAAATGACAGCTCGTGCTAATCAAATTTTGTTTTTCGCTGTAAGACAGATGGATTGGTAACTGTTAGGCGAACCTTAAACAGTGATTATCTTACTGTTTATTTATTGCGTTCGGTGGTCAATTTATTTATTGTTGGTTTCCTAAAGATATAGTTGCTAACTTGTCGTCAATGAGACGAAATTATAATAATATTGTAAAGTCTGACCATTTGTAGGTTTTATTGATTTATATTCCGCACACACACACATACACAACAAATCAGGGGCGTCTGGCAAGGTTCTCCAAGAGACGCTCTAGGTCACTCGGCCACAGATTGAGGCATCTGTGGCCGAGTGGTCTAGAGCTTCACTTGGAGAAACTTACCAGACGCCCCTGACGTTGTTTCTGGTAGTGCTATATATATATATATATATATATATATATATATGTCGTGCCGAATATGTAGGATTGGTTATTTAGCAAGAACTTATTTAAAATTAATTCCTTTCTAAAAATTTTCTCTTATACGTTTAAAGATATTTTTTTTCAATTATGTCAATGTAAAAATTAATAATTTTTTACCAAAAGAACCTCATAAAAGAAGAGTAATTTAATTTAGCCTAATCCAACTAAATATATTTTAGATAAGTTTACAATAATTTAATAATAAGCAAACACAATGAAATATATTTTTTTTCGTTAGGTTCAGAATGATTTTTACGAAATTATTGCGTTGCTATTTAAGCCCAAAATCGCAAGTTTTACCTATTCGGCACGACATTATATATATATATATATATATATATATATATATATATATATATATATATATATATATATATATATATATATATATATATATATATATCGCTCGTTGTAGCTTCTCTGTATAAGGAATAAAGAAGTCACTTCGGGCGAAACGTTGCCTTAACAAATGTCTTGATCAGTGTATACATGTGTTTTACCTACAACTTGTCGGTATTACCATACCAAAATCTTCAGTCTTTATGAGGTTAGTTCGAACATTCGACCATTTCCGTTATGTTACATTTATAAAAATAATTATTCCTTATATTTTGTTATCAGTAGAAGTGGTTAACTTATTTTAACATTCCTGTAAAAATTTACGAAAAATGTTTATTTAGCACTACATATAAGAGTTTCGTATCTGCAAATATATTTATATATTGAACAGAAAACCTACTTTATGAAGAGAGAAAATATGTGTTTTACAAGTGTTATATTTCTTCTGAATACTGAATTCATAAATTATTTATTATGTCTCGTTGGTGATTTAGATAAAAGCAATCGCTGCAAACATTGATTCTTGTGTGTGTGTGTGTACTCACCTAGTTGTGGTTGCAGGGGTCGATTCATAGCTCCTGGCCCCGCCTCTTCACTGGCTGCTACTGGGTCACTCTCCCTTCGCCATGAGCCTTATCATACCTCTTCTTGAAGCTATGAATGGATCCTGCCCTCACTACATCACTTCCCAAGCTATTCCACTTCCCGACCACTCTGTGACTGAAGAAATACTTCCTAACATCTCTGTGATTCATCTGAGTCTTCAACTTCCAACTGTGACCCCTTGTTGCTGTGTCCCATCTCTGGAACATTCTGTCTCTGTCAACCTTGTCAATTCCTCTCAGTATTTTATGTCGCTATCATGTCCCCCTATCTCCTGTGTGTGTGTACTCACCTAGTTGTACTCACCTAGTTGTGGTTGCAGGGGTCGAGACATAGCTCCTGGCCCCGCCTCTTCACTGGCCGCTACTGGGTCACTCTCCCTGCGCCATGAGCTTTATCATACCTCTTCTTAAAGCTGTGTATGGAACCTGCCTCCACTACATCGCTTCCCAAGCTATTCCACTTCCCGACCACTCTGTGACTGAAGAAATACTTCCTAACATCCCTGTGATTCGTCTGAGTCTTCAACTTCCAACTGTGTCCCCTTGTTGCTGTGTCCCATCTTTGGAACATTCTGTCTCTGTCAACCTTGTCAATTCCTCTCAGTATTTTATATGTCGTTATCATGTCCCCCCTATCTCTCCTGTCCTCCAGTGTCGTCAGGTCGATTTCCTTTAACCTCTCCTCGTAGGACATACCCCTTAGCTCCGGGACTAGTCTTGTTGCAAACCTTTGCACTTTCTCTAGCTTCTTTATGTGCTTGGATAAATGTGGGTTCCAAACTGGTGCTGCATACTCCAGTATGGGCCTAACGTACACAGTGTACAGGGTCCTGAACGATTCTTTATTAAGATGTCGGAATGCTGTTCTTAGGTTTGCTAGGCGCCCGTATGCTGCAGCAGTTATTTGGTTGATGTGCGCTTCAGGAGATGTCCCTGGTGTTATACTCACCCCAAGATCTTTTCCTTGATTGAGGTTTGTAGTCTCTGGCCCCCTAGACTGTACTCCGTCTGCGGTCTTCTTGCCCTTCCCCAATCCTCATGACTTTGCACTTGGTTGGGTTGAACTCCAGGAGCCAATTGCTGACCAGGCTTGCAGCCTGTCCAAATCCCTTTGTAGTTCTGCCTGGTCCTCTTCCGATTGAATTCTTCTCATCAACTTCACATCATCTGCAAACAGGGGCACTTCGAGTCTATTCCTTCCGTCATGTCGTTCACAAACACCAGAAACAGCACCGGTCCTAGGACTGACCCCTGTGGAACCCCACTCGTCACCGGTGCCACTCTGACACCTCGCCACGGACCATGACTCGCTGCTGTCTTCCTGACAGGTATTCCCTGATCCATTGTAGTGCCTTCCTGTTATCCCTGCCTGGTCCTCCAGCTTCTGCACTAATCTCTTGTGTGGGACTGTGTCAAACGCCTTCTTACAGTCCAAGAATATGCAATCTACCCACCCCTCTCTCTTGTCTTACTGCTGTCACCCTGTCATAGAACTCCAGTAGGTTTGTGACACAGGATTTCCCGTCCCTGAAACCGTGTTGGCCGTCGTTGATAAGCTCATTCCTTTCTAGGTGCTCCACCACTCTTCTCCTGATAATCTTCTCCATGACCTTGCATACTATACATGTCAGTGACACTGGTCTGTAGTTTAGTGCTACGTTTCTGTCTCCTTTTTTAAAAATTGGAACTACATTTGCTGTCTTCCATACCTCTGGTAGTTGCCCTGTTTCGATAGAAGTGTTGAAGATTGTTGTTAGGGGTACACATAGCTCCTCTGCTCCCTCTCAGGACCCATGGAGAAATGTTGTCCGGCCCCATCGCCTTTGAGGTATCTAATTCGCTTAGTAGCCTCTTCACTTCCTCCTCAGTTGTGTGTATCGTGTCCAGCACCTGATGGTGTACCCTACCTCTCCTCCTTTCTGGAGGCCCTTCTATTTCCTCTGTGAACACCTCTTTGAATCTCATGTTGAGCTCCTCACACATTCGTGGTCATTTCTTGTGACCTCCTCCTTCCTTTCCTCAGCCTGATCACCTGGTCCTTGACTGTTGTTCTCCTCCTGATGTGGCTGTACAACAGCTTTGGGTCAGATTTTGCTTTCGCTGCTATGTCATTTTCGTATTGTCTTTGGGCTTCCCTTCTTACCTGTGCATATTCATTTCTGGCTCTACGACTGTCCTTATCTCCTGGGTCCTTTGCTTTCTATACTTTCCTTCCGACATTGGTTTGGCTTCCTACACCTTTGGGTGAACCATGGGCTCATCCTGTGTGTGTGTGTTGTGTACTCACCTATTTGTGGTTGCAGGGGTCGATTCATAGCTCCTGGCCCGCCTCTTCACTGATTGCTACTAGGTCCTCTCTCCTGCTCCATGAGCTTTATCAAACCTAGTCTTAAAACTATGTATGGTTCCTGCCCCACTATGTCGCTTTCTAAGCTATTCCACTTCCTGACAACTCTATGACTGAAGAAATACTTCCTAACATCCCTTTGACTCATAGGAGTCTTCAACTTCCAATTATGACCCCTTGTTTCTGTGTCCCCTCTCTGGAACATCTTGTCTCTGTCCACCTTATCTATTCCTCGCAGTATTTTATATGTCGTTATCATGTCTCCCCTAACCCTCCTGTCCTCTAGTGTTGTCAGGCCGATTTCCCTTAACCTTTCTTCGTAGGACAATCCCCTTAGCTCTGGGACTAGTCTTGTTGCAAACCTTTGCACTTTCTCTAATTTCTTGACGTGCTTGACCAGGTGTGGGTTCCAAACCGGTGCTGCATATTTAGTATGGGCCTGACGTCACGGTGTACAGTGTCTTGAACGATTCCTTTTTGGGTAACGGAAGCTAATCTTGGTTTGCCAGTCGCCCATATGCTGCCGCGTTTCGGTTGATTTGCCTCCGGAGACTTTGGCGTTATACTCCCCCCAAGGTCTTTCTCCTTTCCGAGGTTTGATCCCTTGTCCCCTCCTTACTCTTAGCGGTCTTTTTGTCCTTCTCCGATCTTCTGACTTTCATTTGGTGGGATTGAATTGAGAAGCCAGTTGTGACCAGTGTCAAGCTTGTCCAGGTCTGTTTGAAGTCCCTTGGTCCTCTTCCATTATTCTCCTAAATTTCACATCATCTGCGAACAGAGACACTTCTGGCTATCCCTCCGTCATGTCATTTACATATACCAAGAATAACACGGTCCTGGGGCTGCCCCCCACGGTCCCCGCTCGTCACGGGCGCCCACTGGTACCTCATCACCACCATGACCCGTTGTTGCCCCCCCGTGAGGTTTTCCCCCCGATCCTTTCCCAGTGCCCTTCCTGTTATACATGCTTGTTCTTCCAATTTTTTAATCTATGTGAGGAACTTTTCGAAGGCCTTCCTGCAGCCCCGGAAAATGCAATCAACCCACCCCTTCTCTTGCCTTACCTCTGTTACTTTTCATAGAACTCTAGGAGGTTTGTTCACAGGATTTCCTTCCCGGAACCCTGCTGTCTGGTGTTTATTATCCGTTCAGCTCAGGTGCTCCACCATTCTTTTTTCCGATGATTTTCTCCCGGCTTCACACTATACATGTAAGGACACCGGGCTTGTTTAGTCCTTTTTCTGTCTCCTTTTTTTTAAAATGGGGGCTTTTGGGCCCTTTTTCCATCCTCAGGTATCTGCCCATTTTCAAGGGATGTGTTGAATATTATGGTAAGTGGCCCTCAGTACCTCAGCTCCTTCCCAAGAACCCAGGGAGATATTGTCCCGGGCCCACGCCTTT
>WNWK01032532.1:0-21832 GCA_009830355.1 Cherax destructor
TAGTCTTGTAGGCTCTAATATTTACTGGTTTAAGGTGAATCTGGTGCAGAGATTTAATAGTTCGTGTGTGTGAATTTTCATTTGAGCTGCCTCCTGGGGTGATCTCTGCTAAAGCATTGTTTGCTATACTCTTTCATTTCAGGTGTCTCAATTTGAAATCTAGTACTAAGATGTTTGGGGCAGGAGTTGGGAGATTTTCCAGACAGTGGTCAATTTTCAAAAGCTGCTCCTGGAATTGCTGGGAAGTTGTATCTGGAGGCTTGTATACCTCCACAATGACAAGGTTTTGGTTTTCAATCTTTACCGCCAAAACTTCAACTATATCATTTGAGGTGTTTAGTAGTTTTGAGCAAATGAGCGACTCTGTGACGTACAGGCCAACCTCCCCCCACCCCTTGTTGCCTGTTTAGTCTGTCGCATCTGAATAGGTTATAACCTGGGATCCATAATTCGTTGTCATAATGATCCTAAATATGGGTCTCTGTGAATGCTGCAAACATTGCATTTGACTCCGTGAACAGTTCCTTGATGTAAGAAATTTTATTGTTTGTTGACTTCTTTAGACTTCTTTAGACAAACGTCGTTATATTGGTGGAATTTAGAGGGGTTTTATTTTCTGGCTCTAATATCTCTTGTTCTGGAGTGGAGGCCAATGACTGTGCCTCCTGGCCCTAGAAAACCTTCTTTCCTATGGTTTATATCTATGTCTGATATGAAGATGAGGAACAGGATGGGGGTTAGTACTGTGCTTTGTGGAACAGAGCTTTTTACTGTGGCAGCCTCCGGCTTAAGGCTGTTTACTATTACTCTTTTTGTTCTATTGGTCAAAGTTAAAGATTCATCTGCCCACTTTTCCAGTTATTCCTTGACCACGCATTTTATTTCTTATTACGTCATGGTCACACTTGTCGAAGACTTTCACAAAGTCTGTGTATACTTCATCTGCATTCTGTATGTCCTCAAGTGCATCCACTCCCTGTCATAGTGTTCCAGTACTTGTGAGTGGCTGGAGCGACCTGCTCTTAACCCGTGCTGCCCTGGGTTGTGCAATTGTTGGGTATCCAAGTGGTTGGCGATCTTACTTCTTAGAACCCTTTCAAAAAATTTTATGATGTGTAACGTTAGTGCTATCGGTCTATATTATGTGAAACACACACTAGTAGAAGGTTAGTAGACAGTAGTCATCCAGGGAGGTACGTCCCTCCTGTCACATGAGACGTATTGTTGATAAATGCTTTTTGACTCATAAGCACATCATTAGTTGATAAGAATCTACACCTGGCACGTCATTGGTTAAGAAGAATCTACACCTGGAACGTCATTGGTCGGGAGAAATCCACACTTGGTACGTCAATGGTCAGGAAGAAAGTAGCTTTATCATGCCATTGTATAGGAATAAAATAATTTTGAGACGCCATTGGTCTACCTGGCACGTAAATAGTCAGGAAGATTCTACACTTGGCTCGCCACTGGGCGGGAAGATTCTACACCTGGCTCGCTATTGGTTGAGAGACGTGACGTCGGGAGAGCCTGAGTATAAGAGGAGCGACATACATGGACTACCTGACATTCTACCTTGGTGCCTCCCCTGTGTGTGGTAATACTCTCGTGACACCCCCTGTGGTAATATTCTGGTGCCTCTCCTGTGGTAATACTCAGTCTTCAGCAAGGTAAGAGACACTGAGACGTGAAACACCGTGAGTATATATATGACGAGAGTATCATTACTTTAGTAAATAAAAGCCTATCAACTACCCTCGTGTAGTTGATAAGCTTCAAACCACCAACTGGAAAGGAACTTTTAGGTGGTAATGAGGTGTATGAGATGCTAGTGAAGGTGTATGAGATGCTAGTGAAGGTGTATTAAGTGCTAGTGAAGGTGTATGAAGTGCTAGTGAAGGTGTATGAAGTGCTTGTAAAGGTGTATGAGGTGCTAGTGAAGGTGTATGAGGTGCTAGTGAAGGTGTATGAGGTGCTAGTGAAGGTGTATTAAGTGCTAGTGAAGGTGTATGAAGTGCTAGTGAAGGTGTATTAAGTGCTAGTGAAGGTGTATGAAGTGCTAGTGAAGGTGTATGAGATGCTAGTGAAGGTGTATGAGATGCTAGTGAAGGTGTATTAAGTGCTAGTGAAGGTGTATGAAGTGCTAGTGAAGGTGTATTAAGTGCTAGTGAAGGTGTATGAAGTGCTAGTGAAGGTGTATGAGATGCTAGTGAAGGTGTATGAGATGCTAGTGAAGGTGTATTAAGTGCTAGTGAAGGTGTATGAAGTGCTAGTGAAGGTGTATTAATGCTAGTGAAGGTGTATGAAGTGCTAGTGAAGGTGTATGAGATGCTAGTGAAGGTGTATGAGATGCTAGTGAAGGTGTATTAAGTGCTAGTGAAGGTGTATGAAGTGCTAGTGAAGGTGTATGAGATGCTAGTGAAGGTGTATGAGATGCTAGTGAAGGTGTATGAAGTGCTAGTGAAGGTGTATGAGATGCTAGTGAAGGTGTATGAGATGCTAGTGAAGGTGTATGAGGTGCTAGTGAAGGTGTATGAGATGCTAGTGAAGGTGTATGAGATGCTAGTGAAGGTGTATGAAGTGCTAGTGAAGGTGTATTAAGTGCTAGTGAAGGTGTATGAAGTGCTAGTGAAGGTGTATGAGGTGCTAGTGAAGGTGTATGAGATGCTAGTGAAGGTGTATGAGATGCTAGTGAAGGTGTATGAAGTGCTAGTGAAGGTGTATGAAGTGCTAGTGAAGGTGTATGAAGTGCTAGTGAAGGTGTATGAAGTGCTAGTGAAGGTGTATGAGGTGCTAGTGAAGGTGTATGAGATGCTAGTGAAGGTGTATGAAGTGCTAGTGAAGGTGTATGAGGTGCTAGTGAAGGTGTATGAGATGCTAGTGAAGGTGTATGAGATGCTAGTGAAGGTGTATGAAGTGCTAGTGAAGGTGTATTAAGTGCTAGTGAAGGTGTATGAAGTGCTAGTGAAGGTGTATGAGGTGCTAGTGAAGGTGTATGAAGTGCTAGTGAAGGTGTATGAAGTGCTAGTGAAGGTGTATGAAGTGCTAGTGAAGGTGTATGAAGTGCTAGTGAAGGTGTATGAAGTGCTAGTGAAGGTGTATGAGATGCTAGTGAAGGTGTATGAAGTGCTAGTGAAGGTGTATGAGATGCTAGTGAAGGTGTATGAGATGCTAGTGAAGGTGTATGAAGTGCTAGTGAAGGTGTATGAGATGCTAGTGAAGGTGTATGAGATGCTAGTGAAGGTGTATGAAGTGCTAGTGAAGGTGTATTAAGTGCTAGTGAAGGTGTATGAGATGCTAGTGAAGGTGTATGAGATGCTAGTGAAGGTGTATGAGATGCTAGTGAAGGTGTATGAGATGCTAGTGAAGGTGTATGAAGTGCTAGTGAAGGTGTATGAGGTGCTAGTGAAGGTGTATGAGGTGCTAGTGAAGGTGTATGAAGTGCTAGTGAAGGTGTATGAAGGGCTAGTGAAGGTGTATGAAGTGCTAGTGAAGGTGTATGAGGTGCTAGTGAAGGTGTATGAAGTGCTAGTGAAGGTGTATGAAGTGCTAGTGAAGGTGTATGAGATGCTAGTGAAGGTGTATGAAGTGCTAGTGAAGGTGTATTAAGTGCTAGTGAAGGTGTATGAAGTGCTAGTGAAGGTGTATGAGGTGCTAGTGAAGGTGTATGAGATGCTAGTGAAGGTGTATGAGGTGCTAGTGAAGGTGTATGAGATGCTAGTGAAGGTGTATGAGATGCTAGTGAAGGTGTATGAAGTGCTAGTGAAGGTGTATGAGGTGCTAGTGAAGGTGTATGAGATGCTAGTGAAGGTGTATGAGATGCTAGTGAAGGTGTATGAAGTGCTAGTGAAGGTGTATGAGGTGCTAGTGAAGGTGTATGAAGTGTTGTGTATGGGGGGCTTTGTATGAGAAGCTGTATGGAGAGTCATTTAGACATCTACACGAGGGTCGTGAAAATGAAAATTATTATTATTATTATCATCAGTATTAGAATATTTGTGTCTTAATTATTTCGGCCAGTGACCAAAGCTGGCTAGTAGTGTGGTCTTAATGACCTATTGTGGTCTATACGAAAAGGTCTGGTGTGGTCGTGACTATTTATCCCTGCTACTACTACTACTATTGATAACTTCTATGTACCACTAAAGAAAGAAATACTACACCTTCAGGGCTCCATTAGTGACCTTCAGGACTCAGGGTCATTCTCACAGGGATCCACTATATATATATATATATATATATATATATATATATATATATATATATATATATATATTGCTAACTTTAACCAACACTGTGAGAATGACCCTGAGTTCTGAAGGTCACTAATGGAGCCTTGACCTGAGTTCTGAAGGTCACTAGTGGAGCCCTGACCTGAGTCCTGAAGGTCACTAGTGGAGCCCTGACCCGAGTTCTGAAGGTTACTAGTGGGGCCCTGACCTGAGTCCTGAAGGTCACTAGTGGAGCCCTGAATTGAGTCTTGAACGTCACTAGTGGGGCCCTGACCTGAACCCTGAACGTGACTAGTGGGGCCATGACTTGAGCCCTGAGGGTCACTAGTGGAGCCTTGACCTAAGCCCTGAAGGTCACGAGTGGGGTTTTGACCTGAGTCCTGAAGGTCACTAATGGAGTCCTGATCTGGGCCCTAAAGGTCACTAGTAGAGCCATGACCTGAGCCATGAAGGTCACTAATGGACCCCTGACCTGAGTTCTGAAGGTCACTAGTGGAGCCCTCACCTGAATCCTGAAGGTCACTAGTATAGCCCTAACCTGGGTCCTGAAGGTCATTAGTGAAAACCTGACCTGAGCCTTGAAGATCGCTAGTGGAACCCTGACTTGAGACCTGAAGGTCACTAGTGGAGATCTGACCGGAGCCCTGAAGGTCGCTAGTGGAACCCTGAGCTGAGCTCTGAAGGTCACTAGTGGAGCCCTGACCTGAGCTCTGAAGGTTACTAGTGGAGCCCTGAAGGTCACTAGTGGAGCCCTGAAGGTCAATAGCGGAGCCCTGACTTGAGCCCTGAAGGTCACTAGTGGAGATCTGACCGGAGCCCTGAAGGTCACTAGTGGAACCCTGAGCTGAGCTCTGAAGGTCACAAGTGGAGCCCTGGCCTAGGCCCTGAAGGTCAGTAGTGGGGCCCTGACCTAGGCCCTAAAGGTCAGTATGTCACTAGCAGTTCAGATAGTACAGTACTAGTAGCTTATAACCGTTATTGAGTCACAAGGCTTGCACATGACCGTTGGCCGTTACATTCTTGATGACCTAAGCAGTGTCAAAGGTCAGATTTTGAATATGAATGTCTCTTGGCTCTCATAGCGTCAGTATTAGTTGATAAAGCAGAGAGACAGGCCAGGCTGCTATGGGCTCTGAGTTACACCCATATATCTGTCTCCAATACATCACTGAACTGCTAGTGACAAGTAGTGGAACCCTGACCGGAGCCCTGAAGGTCACTAGTGGAGCCCTGACCTGATCTCTGAAGGTAAATAGTGGAGCCCTGAAGGTCTGTAGTTGAACCCTGACCTGAGCCCTGAAGGTCACTAATGGAGCCCAGACATGCGTTTTGAAGGTCGCTAGTGGAGTTCTGACTTGAGACCTGAAGGTTACTAGTGGAGCCCTGACCTGAGCTCTGAAGGTGACTAGTGGAGCCATGACCTGAGCCCTGAAGGTCATTAGTGGAGCCCTAACCTGAGCCCTGAAGGTCACTAATGAAACCCAGACATGAGTTCTGAAGGTCGCTAGTGGAGCCCTGATCTGAGCCCTGAAGGTCACTAGTGGAGCCCTGACCTGAGCCCTGAAGGTCACTAGTAGAGCCCTGACCTGAGCCCTGAAGGTCACTAGTGGAGCCCTGACCTGAGCCCTGAAGGTCACACACACACCTATTCTCTCAAGCTTCCTCATGCTGTCCAGTCCTTGCTGCTTCACATTCCACTACCACTGTATTAGAGTGGAATGTCGTCTCCTATCGCACATGACTGCTGTTGTGTAGTCGTCCCCACTATGACCACCACTGTTCGAGCCTCAGATGTCTCTATGCTGTCACCTCTACATCAGTGTATGGACATTACCGTGATTATGCTGATATATGAAGTTGTATACTACCCTAGTACGAGGGGTATATCTTAGTGATATTGACACTGTAGAAAAGTAATTTAAGTGTTAACTTGCCGTGACACCTGAGTGACTCTGATATATTTATATATTTTTCTGTAATACATGTGTTTGAGACATTATTACTTCTCCTAGTGCGACCGTTTGTCGTGATGGGGGGGTGTTGCGCCCCTTGAACTGGGCCTCAATGTATATAATGTATATTTCCATTTTCTATAATTTTATATTGCGAATATTCTCGATTATAGCTAAATCGTTAATATTTGGCTTTATATTATTATTAGATTATCATTTGTATTTATTTACTTTAGGTAGGATGTAATATTTTATGTTGTGCTCGAGAGTGTGTAGTAACTGCCTTGGTGTTGGCAAACGACTGTTACGCTGCCGGCGTCTCGTTGCGGAGGGGAAGCAGTCTCTGAACACACCTGAGCTGGGTGGTTGTTCCTTCTTCCTCGCTCTCTCTGGCCTGCTGCCCTTCGTCGAGTCAACTCCTCACTCTTGTTGTTCTCGACATTAGACTCTGTTGGGTAGAGTATGTATTCGTGGGTGAGGCGAATCATACTTCTCAGAACTCTGTGTAACTCTGTTCACAGAGAATAGACTAGACAGTGATTATTCGACTTTGTTCTGGGTTCTGTGTCACTTCGACACTCTTTGATAACTCAGGTCTCAAGCTATAGCTCTAGACCTACTTCGATAAGGCATCTGTGCACCGCCACAGTTTGGGATTGTTTATGCTGAACCTAGTTTCAGTAGAAAGGGAGTTTTGTGACTGTTTTGGAGGATCTACTGATGGTCCCCAGTTAGGGTCGATTTTGTATCTCCTTGTTCCTGATGCTGTGTTGCTGTTGCCTGTTATAGTGCTGTTCTGCGAAGTGGTCATTTTACTAGACAATCAAGCTGTTCTGGTTGTCAATTTGTTAGTACAGCTAGCTTATGAGAAGTTGTTCTGTCGTGCACTGGTTGAGTCGAGTCATAGTTACCGGGAGCACACTCGTACACACAATTATTATTACCTGTATATATTATTGTTATTACTGACATCGTACCTGATGGTACTTCCGAGTCATTTTTATATATATGTGCCCTCAGCACAGACTTATTGTATATGAGAACAGTGTAGGGGCTACCCTCCTAAGTATCCTAATTGATATCTTAATTAATATCTTCATATTTGATTTACTTTGCTACCCTAGATTTTCTCAATTTGTTAATAAATCTTTAAATCATTTACTTTGGTTAGTACCCTATCAGTTGCAATCCCCTTAATCTATATAATATGTCGGATAACTGAACCAGGATACTGACTTTGTTGCAAAAGCCCAGTAACAGGCTGGATGCTAGAAGGGCTTTCCTTTCTAGTGTTCTCTGGAGATATCTATTATTAATAGATATCGTGTCATTTTGTAACAAGCCATGACCTGAGCCCTGAAGGTCACTAATGGAGCCCTGACCTGAGTTCTGAAGGTCACTAGTGGAGCCCTGACCTGAGTTCTGAAGGTCACTAGTGGAGCCCCCTGACCTGAGTCCTGAAGGTCACTAGTATAGCCCTGACCTGAGTCCTGAAAGTTACTAGTATAGCCCTGACCTGAGTCCTAAAGGTTACTAGTATAGCCATGACCTGAGTCCTAAAGGTTACTAGTATAGCCCTGACCTGAGTCCTGAAGGTCACTAGTGGAGCCCTGACCTGAGCCCTGAAGGTCACTAATGGAGCCCTGACCTGAGTTCTGAAGGTCACTAGTGGAGCCCTGACCTGAGTCCTGAAGGTCACTAGTATAGCCCCCTGACCTGAGTCCTGAAGGTCACTAGTATAGCCCCCTGACCTGAGTCCTGAAGGTCACTAGTATAGCCCCCTGACCTGAGTCCTGAAGGTCACTAGTGGAGCCCTGACCTGAGTCCTGAAGGTCACTAGTGGAGCCCTGACCTGAGCCCTGAAGGTCACTAGTGGAAGCCCTGACCTGAGTCCTGAAAGTTACTAGTATAGCCCTGACCTGAGTCCTAAGGTTACTAGTATAGCCTGACCTGAGTCCTAAAGGTTACTAGTATAGCCATGACCTGAGTCCTGAAGGTCACTAGTGGAGCCCTGACCTGAGCCCTGAAGGTCACTAATGGAGCCCTGACCTGAGTTCTGAAGGTCACTAGTGGAGCCCTGACCTGAGTCCTGAAGGTCACTAGTATAGCCCCCTGACCTGAGTCCTGAAGGTCACTAGTATAGCCCCCTGACCTGAGTCCTGAAGGTCACTAGTGGAGCCCTGACCTGAGCCCTGAAGGTCACTAGTGGAACCCTGACCTGAGCCCTGAAGGTCACTAGTGGAGCCATGACCTGAGCCCTGAAGGTCACTAATGGAGCCCTGACCTGAGTTCTGAAGGTCACTAGTGGAGCCCTGACCTGAGTTCTGAAGGTCACTAGTGGAGTCCCCTGACCTGAGTCCTGAAGGTCACTAGTATAGCCCTGACCTGAGTCCTGAAGGTTCACTAGTATAGCCCTGACCTGAGTCCTAAGGTCACTAGTATAGCCCTGACCTGAGTCCTAAGGTCACTAGTATAGCCCTGACCTGAGTCCTGAAGGTCACTAGTGGAGCCCTGACCTGAGCCCTGAAGGTCACTACTGAGCCCTGACCTGAGCTACCTGAAGGTCTGACTAGTGATGAGCCCTGACCTGAGCCTGAAGGTCACTAGATGGAGCCCTGACCTGAGTTCTGAAGGTCACTAGTGGAGCCCTGACCTGAGTCCTGAAGGTCACTAGTATAGCCCTGACCTGAGTCCTGAAGGTCACTAGTATAGCCCTGACCTGAGTCCTGAAGGTCACTAGTATAGCCCTGACCTGAGTCCTGAAGGTCACTAGTATAGCCCTGACCTGAGTCCTGAAGGTCACTAGTGGAGCCCTGACTTGAGCCCTGAAGGTCACTAGTGGAGCCCTGACCTGAGCCCTGAAGGTCACTAGTGGACCCTGACTGAGTCCTGAAGGTCACTAGTATGCCCTGACCTGAGTCCTGAGGTCACTAGAACCTACCTGAGCCTGAAGGTCACTAGTGGACCCTGACCTGAGCCTAAGGTCACTAGTATCCCGGACTGGACCTGAAGGTCACTAGTGGATCCCTGACTTGAGCCTGAAGGTCACTAGTGAACCCTCACTGAGCCTTGAAGGTCGCTAGTGGAGCCCTGACCTGAGCCCTGAAGGTCACTAGTGGATCCCTGACCTGAGCCCTTACGGTCACTAGTGGATCCCTGACTTGAGCCCTGAAGCTCACTAGTGGATCCCTGACTTGAGACCTGAAGGACTAGTGGATCCCTGACTTGAGACCTGAAGGTCACTAGTGACCTGACTTGAGACCTGAAGGTCACTAGTGGATCCCTGACTTGAGACCTGAAGGTCACTAGTGGATCCCTGACTTGAGACCTGAAGGTCACTAGTGGATCCCTGACTTGAGACCTGAAGTCACTAGTGATCCTGACTTGAGACCTGAAGGTCACTAGTGGATCCCTGACTTGAGACCTGAAGGTCACTAGTGGATCCCTGACTTGAGACCTGAAGGTCACTAGTGGATCCCTGACTTGAGACCTGAAGGTCACTAGTGGATCCCTGACTTGAGACCTGAAGGTCACTAGTGGATCCCTGACTTGAGACCTGAAGGTCACTAGTGGATCCCTGACTTGAGACCTGAAGGTCACTAGTGGATCCTGACTTGAGACCTGAGAATAGTGGATCCGACTTGAGACCTGAAGGTCATAGTGGATCCCTGACTTGAGACCTGAAGGTCACTAGTGGATCCCTGACTTGAGACCTGAAGGTCACTAGTGGATCCCTGACTTGAGACCTGAAGGTCACTAGTGGATCCCTGACTTGAGACCTGAAGGTCACTAGTGGATCCCTGACTTGAGACCTGAAGGTCACTAGTGGATCCCTGACTTGAGACCTGAAGGTCACTAGTGGATCCCTGACTTGAGACCCTGGGTCATAGACTGAAGGTCACTAGTGGATCCCTGACTTGAGACCTGAAGGTCACTAGTGGATCCCTGACTTGAGACCTGAAGGTCACTAGTGGATCCCTGACTTGAGACCTGAAGGTCACTAGTGGATCCCTGACTTGAGACCTGAAGGTCACTAGTGGATCCCTGACTTGAGACCTAAAGGTCACTAGTGGATCCCTGACTTGAGACCTGATGGTCACTAGTGGAGCCATGACTTGAGACCTGAAGGTCAATAGTGGAGCCCTGACTTGAGACCTGAAGGTCACTAGTGGAGCCTTGACTTGAGACCTGAAGGTCACTAGTGGAGCCTTGACTTGAGTCCTGAAGGTCACTAGTGGAGCCCTGACTTGAGACCTAAAGGTCACTAGTGGAGCCCTGACTTGAGCCCTGAAGGTCACTAGTAGAGTCCTGACTTGAGCCCTGAAGGTCACTAATAATGCATTATGATCGTATTGTATCCATCAGTTATAAGTTAGTCGTAGCTATGATGGTAGTGTGTGGTTGCAGGGGTCGAGTCATAGCTCCTGGCCCCGCCTCTTCACTGATCGCTACTAGGTCCTCTCTCTGCTCCATGAGCTTTATCAAACCTCGTCTTAAAACTATGTATGGTTCCTGCCTCCACTACGTCACCTGTCTGTGTACTCACCTAGTTATGGTTGCAGGTGTCGATTCACGGTTCCTGGTCTGGTGTATGTATTTACATACCTATTTTTGATTGCAGTTGTCGAGTCTCAGCTCCTGGCTCCGTGTGTGTAAGCACTTGTGTATTACCTGAGAATTAGACTCTTATTGTATATACACATACACCTCTGTATGTGTAAGTACATATAGAGATATACACCTTTAAGAGCATATACACTCAAAATGACATTCACCTCTCGGTAAATGTCTCTCTTGGTGTGTATACACACTAAGAGATACACACTTCTCGGTGTATATACTCACTGGTGTAATAACTTCCTGTGTGGCCGGAGGTAAGTCAATATACCACATGTGTAGGGTGGTGTACCTCCTGCCCGCCCCCACATGATGGAGTCCCCCACACTCCTGCGGTCGACACAACCGCCTGACCAACGGTATACTGGAATGACTAACGGTATAGTGGAATGTTTAACTGTATAGTGGAATGACTAACTGTATAGTTGAATAACTGTATAGTTGAATAACTGTATAGTTGAATAACTGTATAGTTGAATAACTGTATAGTGGAATGACTAACTGTATAATGGAATAACTGTATATTGGAATGTTTAACAAATTTTGTGGAATACTTGACAGTATGGTGGAATGATTGAAATTATAATGGAATGTTTGACATTGTAGTGGAATACTTGACATTACAGTGGTATGCTTGACATAGTGGAATACTTGACATTACAGTGATATGCTTGACAAAGTGGAATACTTGACATTACAGTGGTATGCCTGACATAGTGGAATACTTGACTTTACAGTGGTATGCTTGACATAGTGAAATGCTTGACAGTATGGTGGAATGATTGACAGCCCCTGTCCCCAGACTTCCACTTGGCCCATTTCATGGGACTGAGAAATTACTAGGGTGGGCTAAATTAGAACAACCTGACTATGGGTCAGGTAGGTGGTGTTGGTTGCCAATATGACGTTTTTCAGAGCATAGTTCTAGCTGCCCAGACAACTTATGTTCCAAGTAGGGAATTTAGATCAACCAAAAATGATCCCAAATGGATAACCAATAGATTAAACCATCTCATTGGTCAAAAGAGAGGCATATATACAGGTATCAAAAGTGGGGATGGGCAGTTAAGAAATCAATATATTCAACTAAGGAAATAAAAAAGGGAATAAGAAAAGCTAAAAGAGATTATGTGGCTAAAGTGGGAAAGAAATTCGAAGACTAACCAAAAAGATTTCTTTCAGGTATAAGATTAGGGACAAGATAGACCCACTCAAAAGTAACTCAGGTCAGATCACTGACAGTGATAAAGAAATGTGTGAAATGTTTAACTCTTCCTCTCAGTTTTTTCGCATGAAGATACTAGTGAAATTCAGAAAATATAAATTATGTAGAACAGGACGATAAACTATGCACGATTAGGGTAACTAGTGACATGGTCCTCAGGCAAATTGAGAAATTAAAACCGAATCAAATCCCCAGGCCCTGATGAACTGTTTGTAAGGGTTTTAAAGGAATGTAAAGAGCAAACCTTTGGCTAGTCTTTTCAACATATCACTACAAGCTGGCATAGTGCCGGACAAGTGGAAAATGGCAAATGTAATACCTATTTACAAAGCAGGAGACAGATTCTTAGCTTTGAACTATAGACCAATAAGCCTTACCTCCATAGTTGGAAAATTTATGGAATCAATAATTGCCAAGGCAATTCGTAGCCATCCTTAAAGGCGTAAATAGATTAATGAATCTCAGCATGGTTTTACAAAGGGGCGTTCCTGTCTTACGAATTTACTATTTCACCAAGGCATTTGAGGAGGTAAATCATGGTAATGAATATGATATTGTGTATATGGACTTCAGTAAGGTTTTGGATAGAGTTCCACATCAGAGGCTATTGAGGAAAATTAAGGCACATGGAATAGGAAAAAAAATTCCTTGGTAGAGGCATGGTTGACAGATAGGCAGCAGAGAGTTTGCATCAATGGAGAGAAATCAGAGTGGGGGCGCATCACAAGTGATGTTCCACAGGGGTCAGTGTTGGACCCCTTGTTGTTCACAAGTTATATAAACGACATTGATGAGGGAATAAATAGGACATAAGCAAATTTCTGATGACACCAAAATAGGCAGCCTAATTCATTCAAATGAGGATATTAGAGCACTCCAGGAAGATTTGAATAGACTGATGTAGTGGTCGGAGAAGTGGCTGATGCAGTTAATATAGACAAATGCAAAGTTCTAAACAATGGACAAGAAAATAACCATTCCACATATAAACTAAGTAACGAAGATCTTAATATTACTGAATGCAAAAAGGATTTAGGAGTTCTGGTTAGCAGTAATCTAAAACCAAGACAGCAGTGCATAATGTTCGCAATAAAGCTAACAGAATCATTGGCTTCTTATCAAGAAGTATAAATAATAGAAGTCCTCAGGTTGTTCTTCAACTCTACATATCCTTGGTTAGGCCTCATTTAGATTATGCTGCACAGTTCATGGTCACCGTATTACAGAATGGATATAAATGCTCTGGAAAATGTACAATGGAGGATGACAAAGTTGATTCCATGTATCAGAAATCTTCCCTATGAGGATAGACTGAGGGCCCTGAATCTGTACTCTCTAGAAAGGCGTAGAATTAGGGAGGATATGATTGAAGTGCATAAATGGAAAATAGGAATAAATAAAGGGAATATAAATAGCATGCTAAAAATATCTAGCCAAGACTGGACTCGCAGCAATGGTTTTAAGTTGAAAAAATTCAGATTCAGGAAGGATATAGGAAAACACTGGTTTGATAATAGAGTTGTTAATGAGTGGAACAAACTCCCGAGTACCGTCATAGAAGCTAAAACGTTGTGTAGTTTTAAGAATAGGTTAGATAAATACATGAGTTTGTGTGGGTGGGTGTGAGCTGGATCTGATTGGCTTGTGCTAATAGGTCTGATGCCGTGCCCCTTCCGTAATTGGATGTGACCTGACCTGACTAGGTGGGTCATTGGTTTAAGCCAGGAGGTGACTTGGACCTGCCTCGCATTGGCCAGTAGACCTGCTGCAGAGTTCTTTCTTATGTTCTTATTGTGGATTGCTTGACAGTATGGTAGAATACTTGACAGTATAGCGAAATGCTTGAGGGTCTACCTACCAGGAGGGCATTCCGGCTCTGGATCATGGATCATAGATTATAGGTAGTAGGTACTACCATCCTGCCAAGTGAGTGTGAAGCAGAAACCTGTAACTGTTTTACATGATGGTGGGATTGCTGGTGTCTTTTTTCTGTCTCATAAACATGCTGGATAACAGGTATATCTTGCTACTTCTACTTACACTTAGGTCGCACTACACAGGCATGCACATACACACATCTAGGTTTTTCTTCTTTTATTATTAGCTCTTGTTCTTTATTTTCCTCTATTCTCCATGGGGAAGTGGAAAAGAATCTTTCCTCCGTAAGCCATGCGTGTCGTATGAGGCGACTAAAATGCCGGGAGCAATGGGCTAGTAACCCCTTCTCCTGTATACATTACTAAAAATGAGAAGAAGAAAAACTTTATAAAACTGGGATGTTTGAATGTGCGTGGATGTAGTGCGGATGATAAGAAAGAGATGATTGCTGATTTATGAATGAAAAGAAGTTGGATGTCCTGGCCCTAAGCGAAACAAAACTGAAGAGGGTAGGCGAGTTTCAGTGGGAAGAAATAAATAGGATTAAGTCAGGAGTATCTGAGAGAGTTAGAGCTAAGGAAGGGGTAGCAATAATGTTGAAGGATCAGTTATGGAAGGAGAGGGAATATAAATGTATAAATTCAAGGATTATGGGGATTAAAATAAGGGACGGATGAGAAAAGTGGGTCATAATAAGCGTGTATGCAGCTGGAGAAGAGAGGAGTGTAGAGGAAAGAGAGAGATTTTGGGAGATGTTAAGCGAATGTATAGGAACTTTGGAACTAAGTAATTGTGATAGGAGACCTAAATGCTAAAGTAGGAGAAACATTTAGAGAGGGTGTGGTAGGTAAGTTTGGGGTGCCAGGTGTAAATGATAATGGGAGCCCTTTGATTCAACTTTGTATAGAAAGAGGTTTGGCTATAGATAATACATATTTTAAGAAAAAGAGGATAAATAAGTATACGAGATATGATGTAGGGCGTAATGACAGTAGTTTGTTGGACTACATATTGGTAGATAAAAGACTGTTGGGTAGACTTCAGGATATACATGTTTATAGAGGGGCCAGAGATATTTCAGATCACTTTTTAGCTGTAGATACAGTGAGAGTAAAAGTTAGATGGGATACAAGGAAAATAGAAGCAGTAAGTAAGAGAGAGGTGAAGGTTTATAAACTAAAAGAGGAGGCAGTTAGGTTAAGATATAAACAACTATTGGAGGATAGATGGGCTAGTGAGAGTATAGGCAATGGGGTCGAAGATGTATGGCGTAGGTTTAAGAATGTAATGTTAGTGTTCAGCAGAAGTTTGTGGTTACAGGCGAGTGGGTGCGGGA
This sequence comes from Cherax destructor, assembly GCA_009830355.1. Lineage (NCBI taxonomy): Eukaryota > Metazoa > Arthropoda > Malacostraca > Decapoda > Parastacidae > Cherax > Cherax destructor. Next base: position 15,241 of record WNWK01032532.1, read on the forward strand.
GGGAAGAAGAGCGATTGGTGGAATGATGATGTAAAGAGAGTAGTAAGGGAGAAAAAGTTAGCATATGAGAGGTTTTTACAAAGTAGAAGTGATACAAGGAGGGAAGAGTATATGGAGAGAAAAAGAGAGGTTAAGAGAGTGATAAAACAATTTAAAAAAAAAGAGAAAATGAGAGAGCGGATGAGATGTTATCAACATATGTTGAAAATAAGAAAAAGTTTTTGAGTGAAATTAATAAGTTGAAGCTTAGGGAACAAATAGATTTGACAGTTAAAAATAGGAGAGGAGAGTTATTAAATGGAGAGTTAGAGGTATCGGGAAGATGGAGGGAATATTTTGAGGAATTGCTAAATGTTGATGAAGATAAGGAAGCTGTGATTTCGTGTATAGGGGAAGGAGGAATAACATCTTGTAGGAGTAAGGAAGAGCTAATTGTCAATGGAGGAAGAGTTCGTGAGGCAGTGGGTAGAATGAAAGGAGGTAAGGCAGCTGGGATTGATGGGATAAAGATAGAAATGTTAAAAGCAGGTGGGGATATAGTTTTGGAGTGGTTGGTGCTGTTATTTAATAAATGTATGGAAGAAGGTAAGGTATCTATGAACTGGTAGAGAGCGTGCATAGTTTCTTTGTATAAATGGAAATAGGACAAAAGTGTAAAAATTATTTGGGAATAAGTCTGCTGAGTATACCTGGTAAAGTGTATGGTAGAGTTATTACTGAAAGAATTAAGAGTAAGACGGAGAGTAGGATAGCAGATGAACAAGGAGGCTTTATGAAAGGTAGGGGGTGTGTAGATCAAGTGTTTACAGTGAAACATATAGGTAAACAGTATTTAGATAAGGGTAAAGAGGTTATAGGTAATACATTTATGGATTTGGAAAAAGCGTATGTTAGGGTGGATGGGGGTGTATGGAATAGGAGGTAGGTTACGGAAAGCAGTGAAGAGTTTTTATGATAGTGAGGATCAGGTTGAGTATGTAGGCGAGAGGGAGATTATTTCCCAGTAAAAGTAGGCCTTAGGCAGGGATGTGATGTCACCGTGGTTGTTCAAAATATTTATAGATGGAGTTGTAAGAGAAGTGAATGTACGGGTGTTGGCAAGAGGTGTGGGGTTAAAAGATAAAGAATCTAACACAAAGTGGGAGTTGTCACAGTTGCTCTTTGCTGATGACACTGTGCTTTTGGGAGATTCTGAAGAGAAGTTGCAGAGGTTGTTGGATGAGTTTGGTAAGGTATGTAAAATAAGAAAATTAAAAGTGAATATAGGAAAGAGTAAGGTGATGAGGATAAAAAAATTAGGTGACCAAAGATTTGATATCAGATTGGAGGGAGAGAGTATGGAGGAGATGAATGTGTTCAGTTATTTAGGAGTGGACATGTCAGCAGATGGGTCTATGAAGGATGAGGTGAATCATAGAATTGATGAGGGGAAAAGGGTGAGTGGTGCACTTCGGAGTCTGTGGAGACAAAGAACTTTGTGGAAGCAATGAGGGGTATATATGAGAGTATAGTTATACCAACACTCCTATATGGGTGTGAAGCATGTGTGGTGAATGTTGCAACAAAGGAAAGGCTGGAGGCAGTGGAGATGTCATGTCTGAGGGCAATGTGTGGTGTGAATATTATGCAGAGAATTCGTAGTTTGGAAATTAGGAGGAGGTGCGGGATTACTAAAACTATTATCCCGAAGGCTGTCGAGGGGTTGTTGAGGTGGTTCGGACATGTAGAGAGAATGGAACGAAATAGAATGACTTCGAGAGTGTATAAATCTGATGTGGAGGGAAGGCGGGGGTAGGGGTCAGCCTACAAAAAGTTGGAGGGAGGGGGTAAAGGAGGTTTTGTGTGCGAAGGGCTTGGACTTCCAGCAGGCATGCTTGAGCATATTTAATAGGAGTGAATGGAGACAAATAGTTTTTAGAACTTGACGTGCTGTTGGAATGTGAGCAAGGTAACATTTATGAAGGGATTCAGGGAAACCGGCAGGCTGGACTTGAGTCCTGGAGATGGGAAGTACAGTGTCTGCACTCTGGAGGAGGGGTGTTAATGTTGCAGTTTTATAACTCTAGTATAAGCACGCCTCTGGCAAGACAGTGATGGAGTGAATGATGAAAGTTATATATATATATATATATATATATATATATATATATATATATATATATATATATATACTTTTAATGCACCAGCCGTATCCCACCGAGGCAGGTTGGCCCCAATATATACAAGAGAATGGGTTACTAGTCCCTTGCTCCTGGCATTTTAGTCACCTCTTACGACACGCATGGCTTACGGAGGAAGAATTCTGTTCCACTTCCCAATTGAGATAAGTGGAAATAAACAAGAACAAGAACTAGTAAGAAAAATAGAAGAAAACCCAGAAGGGTGTATGTATATATGCTTGTACATGCATGTGTAGTGTGACCTAAATGTAAGTAGAAGTAGAAAGACGTTCCTGAAATCTTGCATGTTTATGAGACAGAAAATAGGCACCAGCAATCCTACCAACGTGTAAAACAATTACAGGCTTTTGTTTTACACTCACTTGGCAGGACGGTAGTACCTCCTTGGGCGGTTGCTGTCTACCAACCTACTACCTAGGATATATAATATATATATATATATATAATATATCATTTTCATGGCATGTATAAGTACGATAAAGCACCTGAATCACTGGGAACAGTTGAAGTCCCTTGATTTGTATTCCCTGGGATGCAGGCAAGAAAGATGCATGATAATACACAGTTGAAAAATCCTAGCGGGACTAGTCCCAAATCTGCACATGGAAATCACTCCCTACAAAAGCAAAAGACTTGGCAAGCGAAGCAACATTCCACCATTGAAAAGCAGGGGCGTCGCGAGTACACTAAGAAACAACACAATAAGTGTCAGGTGCCCAAGACTGTTCAATTGCTTCCCAGCATACATAAGGAGGATTACCAATAAACCCCAGGCAGTCTTCAAAAGGGAGCTCGGAAGGCACCTAAAGTAAGTGCCTGACTAGCCAGGCTGTGGTTCGTAAGTCGGTTTACGTGCGGCCAGCAGTAACAGCCTGGTTGATCAGACCCTGATCCACTGTGAGGCCTGGCCATGGACCGGGCCACGGGGGCATTGACCCCTGAAATCCACTCCAGGTATAGTCTAGGTAAGACATATTTTTCAAATCTGTCTTAGCTCGCTTTTCAAAATTCCTGACTAATCTAGAAATTTACTAGGAACGAATTTCCCCTTCTTTAAATGACAAGGTTTGGGACGTCAGTGAGAAAGTTAGTCTCTTAGTTTTTTTTCCCCTCGTCTTGATGAAAGAAAATTGAATTTATGTTTTTGTAATCTCCCACGAAGTCCTGTAGCAACTGGCTCACTAGTCGTCCGCAGAGTCCATTTAAAAAGAGATGCTGGAACTTGTGTTAGTACAATCACTCCTCAATGTTTTGTTCAGTTGATCATGGCTTTGATTTATGGCAACCGCTGAAAAACACATCAAAACTCCCATGCTTGAAGGCCTTTAAATTTTGTTCAGACAATTCTTGATCTTGGAGATGGACAGAAACCCAGCGAGCATATTTGCTGTGACTGGAGGAGAAAACAGAGGAACAAGGAATTGCAAGATGTCAAGGTATAAAGAAAAGTTGATTTCCCTTTGGGATTGAATGTAAAACAGGACTGCCTGGAACTTCATAAGCATTGTCCAGAAGGTGAAAGTTGAAGTAGCTACCATGAAAGAAGCCCATTTTTCCAATATCAACTTTGGTTTATATGTTTATACCTTGCTTTGGTTATACGTATTGATTTTAGGAAGACATCGGCAGTTCTGGAGTTTTTTTGTTTTTTATTGGCCAGCTTCAGCAGTGACTGATGACCAACCAAAACCTTGCAGAAGACCACCAAGGGATATTAAAACTTGATTTTCTAAATGAAATCCTGACATTAAGACCACATTATCGGTGGTCAGCCCATTGAGGTTTTCTCGTGACTGCATATACTGGGTGTTGGGCAGTGTCTAGAATAATTTTTATTTTCCTTCGTAACATCGTAACATCATATCGGCGCCGGAACTCCACAAAAGAGCTTGTGTGTTGTATTAAGGCTCATTTGCCACATGATCATCCACTGTAACATTGAAGAAAACATGACCTTCATTCATTGTCAATGCTTTCTACTTCACTTCATCTGGAATTCATGGAGAGCTGAATTCTAGTTGCCCTCATTGTTGCAGAAAGATCATAACTTTGGAACTACAGCTCATGGCATTTTGTCTGATCTTGACATTCTTGTTTCTTATCTTGAACTGGAAGGCAGAAGATACTGTAGTCTGCCCTTTCGAAAATTCCGCCGGCAGTTCTTGTGCCATCTTGATTTTTGCTTGGTGAAGACTTTACCTACTTTTTACCTATTCTTTACCTACTCTAATCAAATCCATCCTAACATAACCAAACCAAACTAAATCATGCCAAACGAAAGTTAACCTAACAAAACATTATAATCTAAAACAAAATTATACCTAACTCCTAACATTATTAATGTAGTGGACTTTAATGCTTACAGTAAACCTGTGTGCCTCCAAGTAAGCCATGCTGGGTGCTCACATCCCCAGTAAGTAAGCCAGGCTGGGATGCTCACACCTCCCGGGTGCTCACACCTCCCAGTAACTAATCCAGGCAGGGGTGCTCACACCTCCCAGTAACTAAGCCAGGCCGGGGTGCTCACACCTATCGTCGAAAGATTACGTGTGTGTTTGGTAGCGGGAATGAATGATAAGGCTTCGGAGGCTTCTTAATTTATTTGGGTTCGTGGTACAAAGGCAGCGTGTTTAAGTGCCCTGGGGCGACCCAGAGGGCCATGTCCACGAGGGAGAGAGGAGTGGAGCTGTTAACTCTTAGGTTGAGTTGGTGGCAAGTCAGAGCAAGGCACGTCTGGGTATGCCTCCCTTGAAGCCTGCCCTCTGGTGGAAACTTTGGAAACTAGCCATGTAGGCTTATTGTCTACAGTTTGCTCAGCCACCTAGCCATGGTTGTCCTCGACCATACATGTGGACATGGACAAAAGAGAACTTCCTACAGGGAGGGAAGAAAAAAGGGGGGGTGTGCTAAACATCATGGTCCAAGGCAGTGAGCCTCGGCGTGCATCACTGCACACCTTCCTGTGTCTGGACAGATACTACAACACAGGAGACGTAGCTGTGGCTGAGCTGTGACGTAACAGGGTAAGGTCTGGAACGGTGAAGCAGTCATCCTGGGGCACAACCTGCTGGTGCCCTCGAGTGAGGCATCATCAGTACTCAGCAACTGGGCAGGACTTCTTCTGGCAAGCGACTCAGGAGGACATTTCTCGACTGGTACTGTCGCTATGGCTGTCACTGCTGGCGAGAATGAAGTGAGTCATGGCAGGGATGACTCAGGCGAAACATCTGGGAGTCATAGCAGCATACACCCTAACTGGAGTGAGCGGGCTAGTAGTCAGAGTAACATCTTTGTGCAGGCTGCTCACTGAAGCTGTGACAAAAGTCAGACAGTAACCTGCCGACAGGGCTACCACTGTTTGACGATGTCATTCTCTCAACAGAGTTAGAGTCGATGAATGGTTCAGAGAACCGACAAGTTATAAATTAAACACATATGCAACACTTGGGCCTCTTCAAGGGGGGCTCCTTGGCGTTGTGAAGAGGCTCTTGGTCTGAGGAATTAGACCTTTTGGTCTTCTTCCTCAGACCGAACCTAATTACCCCCCAATCCCCTTCCCCTATCCCATCTCCTCTATCCTCCCTTTTTTCCTTTTCCTCCCCTTCCTCCTCATCCCTCCCTTAGTTCCTTCCCAGTTTTACCCTGGGAGATTCTCTCCTCAGGCATTCTAGTTCCTAGGTAAGAGGAAGGGTATCGTGGTCCATCCCATTCCGTTGAGGTCCTTGGCAGTGGTGTAGTTTGCCGTGGAATCTGGATCGCCTGGGGATGTCCCGATCCCTCTCCGGTCACCCGGGGGGTGGCTTTGGGTATCTTTTGGGCGACGGGTGTATCTCTGGAGGCCACCTTTCAGATTCCGGGGGTGGTGGCCGAAGGCGGTATGCTTTGTGGTGGATATCCGGCCGCCCTCTCTTTTGTCCACCGAGGTGGCTCGGTGGATGTGAGGTTGCTATCCCGGATTGCTGGTTTACTGGCATGAAGGGTAGGGTATGGCACGGGTTCCATGCAGCATCTGCACTACTTGTAGTGTTGAGGTCCTCTTGGGCGCGGAGGGGGATTTACGCTCCCTTTCATTCCTCCTAGGAGCTATTCCTCCACGTTCCCCCCTTTTTTATTCTTTTTTTATTTTTATTTTCTTTTCTTTCTTTTTTTTCTTAAAAATAAAAAGAAAGAAGTAACCTAACAATGGCTGACCCAATCCATGAACCCACTACCCCCGGACCCCTTCCTGATACCACACACAGTACTGACCCTGCCTCGTTAACGGACAACTCTTTGGACATCTCTCATGCCCCTGTACCTCTTGCTGGTGCCGGTTCGTCACCTGCTACAGGTACCGGGATTCTGACCTGCTCTTTTGACATATCTGACCTTCGCTCTTCTCTGACCTTGATTCCGGCTTCTCCTCGACGGTG
>WNWK01032533.1:2500-21832 GCA_009830355.1 Cherax destructor
GGTGTCTCATAGCTGGTGGCTCGTGGCCTGGTGGCAAAGCTCTCGCTTCACACGCTGAGGGGTCCGTGTTCGATTCCCAGCAAGGGTGAAAACATTGGAAGTGTTTCCTTACACCGGTTGTTCATGTTCACCCATCAGTAAAAATGGGTACCTGGGTGTTAGTCGACTAGTGTGGGTTGCATCCTGGGACAAAATTAACCTAATTTGCCAGAAATGCTCTGAATAATAAGGGGCTTTCTATATAGTAGTATAGTATACTTTGTACATGTACTTGTAGAAATAAAGATGATTATGATGATTAGGTAGGACTCTCAAGGGGCTAGGCAAGGAGAGGTATAGGGATAGGAGAGAGAGACAGGGGAAGGATAGGGATAGGGAAAGGAGAGGAGGCCTGAGAGGAAGAGGGCCCTAAAAGCCGCAAGTGAAGAAAAAAAAAACAGGCCAGACGAAAAAGGGGAACAGGAGTGTGAGATGATAAAGGGAAGAGAGGAGAAACGTGTGAATGTTAAAACCCAGCTCACGGCCCTGGGATATCTTTTTGGTAAATCACAGAACACTACGCATTCATGCCACTTATGCATTATACTTCAACTGAGTTTGAATTCTGTAATATAAATTGAAAGTCATGTAATGTTCTATGTTTACCGCATTACTGATTGCAAGACCTGAAAATGATTTAGAATTAACGTTGTGAAAATTCAGAAAACTACTGTATATTATATGTAATCAAACAATAAACAGCGTGATGAATATTGTGCGGTAATTGCGAGGTGATTTATAGGTATTTCTCAGTGTTGTCTTGACGACCAGGTGTGTATATCTCAGTAATGCAGGTCCACCAGTGTAGTCTTGACGACCACGTGTGTATATCTCAGTGATGCTGGCCCACCAAAGTAGTCTTAACGACCAGGTTTGTGAATCTCATCAATTAATCTTAACTCTTTGCCTGACGGTTGTGAAAGAATGAGAAAAACAGTATAATGAATGCTTAGAACACCAGAGAGATGAGAAGCAGGGCTTGATTAAATACATTTGGCGTCGGGAATTTTGGGAAAAAAATATGAATCATTCACAAAGGAGAAATTTCTCATTTTGTCGACAAACTATGTTGTTTAAATGAAAGACAAGCCTATGAAAGTTGCTTAATACTGCTCACAAAATATTGCATTTCTCGAATAACGAGAGCAAATGTGTGTTATGTTGGATTCAGTCTTTATGTGAATGAATGGTTCAGAGAACCGACGAGTTGGTAAATTAGACACATATGCAACACTTGGGTATCTTTATTGAGGAAACGTTTCGCCACACAGTGGCTTCATCAGTCCATACAAGGAGAATCGTGAAGAACAGGAGGAGGTGAGGTTGTCAGGCCCTCATCTGAGTCGATGTTGTCATCCATCATCTTGAATAGAATAACAGCATATGAGCAGAGGAGCTATATACTGTAGACAGGAGAGGTGCAGCAGTTGTAGGAGGTGTCACATTTGTTCAATGTGAAGTAGTCGTGCCCAAGGAATAGGCAAGCGAAGAAATCCCTGTATTAAGATACCAAGATGTTGCAGTGTCAGACAGGATGGGAATGAATGGTTCAGAGAACCGACGAGTTGGTAAATTAAAGATACCCAAGTGTTGCATATGTGTCTAATTTACCAACTCGTCGGTTCTCTGAACCATTCATTCACATCCTGTCTGACACTGCAACATCTTGGTATCTTAATACAGGGATTTCTTCGCTTGCCTATTCCTTGACACGACCTACTTCCACATTGAACAAATGTGACACCTACAACTGCTGCACCTCCTGTCTACAGTATATAAGCTCCCTCTGCTCATATGCTGTTATTCTATTCAAGATTGATGGACTGACAACATCGACTCAAGATTGAGGGCCTGACAACCTCACACTCCTCCTGTTCTTCACGATTCTCCTTTGTATGGACTGATGAAGCCACTGTGTGGCGAAACGTTTCCTCAATAAAGATACCCAAGTGTTGCATATGTGTCTAATTTACCATTCAGTCTTTAGTGTCTCCCATCAGTATACCTGTCATTAAGGCCTCCCGTCTGTATAAGTGACTTTAATGTTCCTCGTCTGTACACATGACTTTAGTTTCTCCCGTCTATATATCTTAGCTATACATATTGTGGATAACCATGAGTGTATTCTTCTCTTAGGTCATCACTAGTTATCCTTTGTTTTTTAAATGTTTTGTAAAACAAGCTCGGGCAAGCCCTGGGATGCTTAATCAGTCATGGGTTATTTGAGGAAGACTCGTGTCGGAAGACAACTGTCTCGTGTCATGACCACCACCACTACACTTGAGACTGCCCCAGCTTCCTGGAAGGTTGAGGAGGAAATAATGCCCACACAGGAGATATAATATTGCATGTTAAATTGTTCAGGCAAAAATATACCCCTCGTCAACTACCGTCATTAACATATTTTAGCTGGTTTTACAGATCTGAAAACATTTAACAATTCTGAAATTCAAAATGCAATTATGGATGCTGATGTATTTAAATTACGCCTCTTTCAATCACGTCCAAAGGATTTGTATTTCCCAATGGTAATGTCATTGGATATTATACTCTAAACAATATGTATGGCAGAACTTTCAAATTATAGCACTGCTTTCTCGCATACAGTGAAACATTCAACAGTATTGTGTTAATGTAAGTTCCGGGGAGAAGGAGATACACACACACACTTAAAGAAAAAAAAATACGAAATATATTGTGCCTCACTTGGGCTAAAATAAATAAGATGAAAGAAAATATAAAACTCGTATAAAAATTAAAAGAATTTGAACACTGTACTGTATGCGCACTGTATGTTATTGATTACCATTGTCTGAGACAAGCACATCTTAATACAATGGAAATAAATGGTATAAAATACCGACACAATGGAAAAATAAACACATAAGCAGTATGGTAAATTAGACACATATGCAACACTTAGGTATCTTTATTGAGGAAACGTTTCGCCACACAGTGGCTTCATCAGTCCATACAAAGGAGAATCATGAAGAACAGGAGGAGTTTGAGGTTATCAGTCCCTCGGCCTGGAGTCGATGTGTTCAGTCCATCAATCTTGTTAGAAGTGCAGCACAAGGCCGTAGAGGTGGCTTATATGCTGTAATCAGGTGAGGTGAAGCAGCAGGAGTCTGGGTCATAGTGGTACCATCCACTATTCGAAGTAGGTCTTCGTCCAAAGGTTGGACAAGTGTTGAAGAATTCGTTTGTATCAAGATCCCAAGCTGTTCCTGTGTCAGACAGGATGTAGATGAATGGTTCAGAGAACCGACAAGTTATAAATTAGACACATATGCAACACTTGGATATCTTTATTGATGGACTGAACACATCGACTCCAGGCCGAGGGACTGATAACCTCAAACTCCTCCTCTCCTTACACCTTTCTACTTTATATTGGACTGATGAAGCCACTGTGTGGCGAAACGTTTCCTCAATAAAGATATCCAAGTGTTGCATATGTGTCTAATTTATAGGTAGGTAGTAGGTTGGTAGACAGCAACCACCCAGGGAGGTACTACCGTCCTGCCAGGTGACTGTGAAACAGAAACCTGAAACTGTTTTACATGATGGTAGGATTGCTGGTGTCTTTTTCTGTCTCATAAACACGCTGGATAACAGGTATATCTAGCTACTTCTACTTACACTTTAGGTCACACTACACAGGCATGCACATGCATATATATACATACACACATCTAGGTTTTTCTTCTTTTTCTTAATAGCTCTTGTTCTTTTTATTTTCTCTATTGTTCATGGGGAAGTGGAAAAGAATCTTTCCTCCGTAAGCCATGCGTGTCGTATGAGGCGACTAAAATGCCGGGAGCAATGGGCTAGTAACCCCTTCTCCTGTACACATTTACTAAAAAAGGGAAGAAGAAAAACTTTATAAAACTGGGTTGTTTGAATGTGCGTGGATGTAGTGCGGATGATAAGAAAGAAATGATTGCTGATGTTATGAATGAAAAGAAGTTGGATGTCCTGGCCCTAAGCGAAACAAAGCTGAAGGGGTAGGAGAGTTTCAGTGGGGAGAAATAAATGGGATTAAGTCAGGAGTATCTGAGAGAGTTAGAGCTAAGGAAGGGTAGCAATAATGTTGAAGGATCAGTTATGGAAGGAGAAGAGGAATATAAATGTGTATATTCAAGGATTATGTGGATTAAAATAAGGGTCGGATGCGAAAAGTGGGTCATAATAAGCTGTATGCACCTGGAGAAGAGAGGAGTGTAGAGAGAGAGAGATTTTGGGAGATGTTAAGCGAATGTATAGGAACTTTTGAACCAAGTGAGAGAGTAATTGTGGTAGGGGACCTAAATGCTAAAGTAGGAGAAACATGTAGAGAGGTGTGGTAGGTAAGTTTGGGGTGCCAGGTGTAAATGATAATGGGAGCCCTTTGATTGAACTTTGTATAGAAAGGGGTTTAGTTATAGGTAATACATATTTTAAGAAAAAGAGGATAAATAAGTATACAAGATATGATGTAGGGCGTAATGACAGTAGTTTGTTGGACTATGTATTGGTAGATAAAAGACTGTTGAGTAGACTTCAGGATGTACATGTTTATAGATGGGCCACAGATATATCAGATCACTTTTTAGTTATAGCTACAGTGGGAGTAAAAGGTAGATGGGATACAAGGAAAATAGAAGCAGTAAGTAAGAGAGAGGTGAAGGTTTATAAACTAAAGAGAGGCAGTTAGGGTAAGATATAAACAACTATTGGAGGATAAATGGGCTAGTGAGAGTGTAGGCAATGGGGTCGAAGATGTATGGGGTAGATTTAAAAATGTAGTGTTAGAGTGTACAGCAGAAGTTTGTGGTTACAGGCGAGTGGGTGCGGGAGGGAAGAAGAGCGATTGGTGGAATGATGATGTAAAGAGAGTAGTAAGGAGAAAAAGTTAGCATATGAGAGGTTTTACAAAGTAGAAGTGATGCAAGGAGGGAAGAGTATATGGAGAGAAAGAGAGGTTAAGAGAGTGGTGAAGCAATGTAAAAAGAGCAAATGAGAAAGTGGGTGAGATGTTATCATCAAATTTTGTTGAAAATAAGAAAAAGTTTTGGAGTGAGATTAATAAGTTGAGGAAGCCTAGGGAACAAATGGATTTGACAGTTAAAAATAGGAGAGGAGAGTTATTAAATGGAGAGTTAGAGGTATCAGGAAGATGGAGGGAATATTTTGAGTTGTTAAATCTTGATGAAGACAGGGAAGCTGTGATTTCGTGTATAGGGCAAGGAGGAATAACATCTTGTAGGAGTGTGGAAGAGCCAGTTGTGAGTGTGGGGGAAGTTCGTGAGGCAGTGGGTAGAATGAAAAGGGGTGAGGCAGCTGGGATTGATGGGATAAAGATAGAAATGTTAAAAACAGGAATGGATATAGTTTTGGAGTGGTTAGTGCTATTATTTAATAAATGTATGGAAGATGGTAAGGTACCTAGGGATTGGCAGAGAGCGTGTATTGTTCCTTTGTATAAAGGCAAAGGGGACAAAAGAGAGTGCAAAAATTATAGGGAATAAGTCTGTTGAGTGTACCTGGTAAAGTGTATGGTAGAGTTATTATTGAAAGAATTAAGAGTAAGACAGAAAAACAGGATAGCAGATGAACAAGGGGGCTTTAGGAAAGGTAGGGAGTGTGTAGACCAAGTGTTTACAGTGAAACATATAGGTGAACAGTATTTGGATAAGGGTAAAGAGGTTTTTGTGGCATTTATGGATTTGGAAAAGGCGTATGATAGGGTGGATAGGGGGGCAATGTGGCAGATGTTGCAGGTGTATGGAATAGGAGGTAGGTTACTGAAAGCAGTGAAGAGTTTTTATGAGGATAGTGAGGCTCAAGTTAGAGTGTGTAGGAGGGAAGGGGACTATTTCCCAGTAAAAGTGGGCCTTAGACAAGGATGTGTGATGTCACCGTGGTTGTTAATATATTTATAGATGGGGTTGTAAGAGAAGTGAATGCGAGGGTCTTGGCAAGAGGTGTGGGGTTAAAAGATAAAGAATTAAATACAAAGTGGGAGTTGTCACAGTTGCTTTTTGCTGATGACACTGTGCTTTTGGGAGATTCTGAAGAGAAGTTGCAGAGGTTGGTGGATGAATTTGGTAGGGTGTGTAAAAGAAGAAAATTGAAAGTGAATATAGGAAAGAGTAAGGTGATGAGGATAACAAAAAGATTAGGTGACGAAAGATTGGATATCAGATTGGAGGGAGAGAGTATGGAGGAGGTGAATGTATTTAGATATTTGGGAGTGGACATGTCAGCAGATGGGTCTATGAAGGATGAGGTGAATCATAGAATTGATGAGGGAAAAAGGGTGAGTGGAGCACTTCGGAGTCTGTGGAGACAAAGAAATTTGTCCATGGAAGTAAAGAAGGGAATGTATGAGAGTATAGTTATACCAACACTCTTATATTGGTGTGAAGCATGGGTGATGAATGTTGGAACGAGGAGAAGGCTGGAGGCAGTGGAGATGTCATGTCTGAGGTCAATGTGTGGTGTGAATATAATGCAGATAATTCGGAGTTTGGAACGAGACAGAATAACTTCGAGAGTGTATAAATCTGTAGTGGAGGGAAGGCGGGGTAGGGGTCGGCCTAGGAAAGGTTGGAGGGAGGGGGTAAAGGAAGTTTTGTGTGCGAGGGCTTGGACTTCCAGCAAGCATGTGTGAGCGTATTTGATAGGAGTGAATGGAGACAAAGGGTTTTTTAATACTTGATGTGCTGTTGGAGTGTGAGCAAAGTAACATTTATGAAGGATTCAGGAAACCGGCAGGCCGGACTTGAGTCCTGGAGATGGGAAGTACAGTGTCTGCACTCTGAAGGAGGGTGTTAATGTTGCAGTTTTATAACTGTAGTGTAAAGCACCCTCTGCAAGACAGTGATGGAGTGAATGATGATGAAATGTGTGAAATTGTTTTCTTTTTCGAGGCCACCCCCTGCCTTGGTGGGAATCGAGCCGACTGTGATTAAATAAAAAATATATAATATATATATATAATATATATTTAATTTGATTTTACTACTGTGCATTTAAAATGAGAGCAAAGGAGCACCCCATGAAGTCTGTTCTATTATTTTGAAATAATAAAACTTTAAGGTGTCACCTCACCTAGGCATATATAAAATTAATCTATAATAATTTAATAATCTTTTTCTTTCTACAAGTACCTGTACAACGTATACAAGTGTAGCTGACATCAGTGACATACTACTGTACAAAAAGACCTTTGTTATGCAGAGCATTTAGGGAAAATTAGGTCAATTTTGTCCCCATTATGTGACCCACACCAGTCGACTAACACCCAGGTACCTATTTTTTCTGACAGGTGAACAGGGGCAGGGACAGCAGGGTACTAATGACATTTTTAAGCGAAATTAAGTTTTTCCTTAACATTATCAGTGAAGATGATGGCTGATAAGAGAATATCAACAAAAGCATCCCTTACGTAAGCATTACGTTGGTGCTGAAAGACGCATACGTGTTCCCCATACGCAATGCAATAAGATTCACTCGTGCCCTCACACGTAGTTGCTTCAAGAAGCACACTTGCCCCAATTCGCTGGTGCAACATATAGTAGTATACAGGCCCCCATATGCAGATGCTACAAGATGTAAAGCGGACGCCATATGCAAGAGCTTTATACGCAAGTGCTACTAAACACAGGAGCTCCGTGCGCAAGTTGCTACCAAACACCACGCATATGCCTCCTACGGTCATGCACAGGGATAATGGGCGAGACGATATCCACTGATCCATTGCATGAAGTATTGGAGATCCGTTGTAAATGAACTGATCTCGGATCAGTGGACGGGCGCAAATTTTGATCCCTGGATATTGAGGAGAATTGACAGACAGGTGACCCGGGAGGAAGACTGGCTGGTTGGTAGGGCAAGGCTGAAAGGTAGGTACTGATATAGGTTGGCAGCCTTGTTGGTAGGCGGGTTTGTAGAGCGATTAGTTGGTTAATTGGTAGATTGTAAGGTGGACTGGTAAGCTGAGTGGCAGGTTAGAATATAAATAGAAAGGTAGATGGGAAAATGGTTTAGTAGTAACAAGGAGCTAGATAGGCAAGTAGACATGAGAGCAAGTAACTAATTAGGTAACCATGATGTAGTACATCACTACATAAAAATAATATCACACACGACATTAGCCTCGGACGAAAGGAAAAGAACATAAATTATATAGAGATTATTATTATTATTAAATTCATGGGTTGTTTTAAACACGTAAGGAAGATAATGCCTGGAAAATCAAGTTCCTAAGATCAAGATCCCTTCACCATAAGGAGGATAAGAGAAAGAGAGAGAAAGAAAGACGGGGAACCAAACACCAAGCATACACTTAGACTACTGTGTTTCTTCAACTCCTCGCAAGATTAATGGTGACTGATTGCCTCTTAATGCAACGCCAAGGCTGACGTACCATCCCAGTTGTTATTCTAAAAACTTGAATAATTAGTGAAAGCCTCTCCGAGACGCACCGAACTCCTGTCAATCCTACGACACTATTCCCTGAAGTGTCCCCTCGGAAACTACTCCCTAGTGTACTTCCTACAACACTGCTCGTTGGTGTACTTCCTACTACACTGCTCGCTGGAGTACTTCCTACAACACTGCTCGCTGGAGCACTTCCTACAACACTGCTCGCTGGAGTACTTCCTACAACACTACTCGCTGGTGTACTTCCTACAACACTACTCGTTAGTGTACTTCCTACAACACTACTCGTTGGTGTACTTCCTACAACACTGCTCGCTGGTGTACTTCCTACAACACTACTCGCTGGTGTACTTCCTACAACACTACTCGTTGGTGTACTTCCTACAACACTGCTCGCTGGTGTACTTCCTACAACACTGCTCGCTGGTGTACTTCCTACAACACTGCTCGCTGGTGTACTTCCTACAACACTACTCGCTGGTGTACTTCCTACTACACTGCTCGCTGGTGTACTTCCTACAACACTGCTCGCTGGTGTACTTCCTACAACACTGCTCGCTGGTGTACTTCCTACAACACTACTCGCTGGTGTACTTCCTACTACACAGCTCGCTGGTATACCTCTGGTATAGTGTGTGAAACCTACTCGTATATCTTACGGTATGATGTTAATTAGTAATGTATCCCCGACGGGGAAACTTTCAGTGATTGTCGGATTTTTTTTCTCCCTCTAAGCTCTTCCTGGTTTTCCTTCAATAACTCTAGAAGGCCTTTTCTGATTGGCCTCAGACTTTCAGCGTTGGTGTATCTTATTTAGGGGAAGGTTCGGATTCTTACTACGTAGGTGGAATTTGCGAATTTTATGAATTCATATAATGTAGTTTCCATTTTATAACTTGAGAACGCCTCTTCCTATCGGACATAAACTTTCAGCGCAAGTGTATCCTAGGCAGATGATTTGCATTACACAGATAACCCGCACATAGAAAACAGAAGGTTACGACGACGTTTCGGTGAGTTTTGGACTATTTATGAAGTCTCAGACGTTGTAAATGATCCAAGACGGACCAAAGCGTCGTCGTAATCTTCTCTCTTCTATGTGCGGGTTATTTGTGTATTGTTCCAGTCACGGTATTGTGCCTTTTTTGTTCTTTAAGATTCGCGTTGTTAATGAAGTGTGTAGTGCTGACTAGCCAAAAATTGTAAGGTATTATTTTGCGTGCGGTTACTTAAAAAGGAAACTTCGGAGAGGCTTCAAACTTTATGTGCTGGTGTATTTTCCTCGGTGGAAGGTTCGCTTTGTTATTGGGCTGTCTAAGTACTAATTTGCCTATTTGATTAAACGTATTTAGATACTGGTTGTCAGGACTTGGTTCCAGGCGTAAATTTAAACAAGACACCGGTTTAATTACGATGACTAGAGAGCGTGTCTTCTGTTTGGCTTTAGACTTTCAAAGATAAGGTTTTGCTAAAAAAATTGGGATATTTGTCTCCACGTGAGAACTTCTGAATACGTTTACAGTGAGATGCAAGGGGATTCAAGGAATTCCCTTTTTCTGATCACACAGAGACAGAAACAAGTTTTTTTTTTTTGCGGGTGAACTGGAAAGCCACCGTTAGGATTTAGTTTAATGGCCCAAAGCTTTACTGAGTAGATTAGTGATTCTCAACCAGGGTAAATTTACCCCTTGGGGGTAAAAACTTACATGGCAAGGGGTAATTATTTGTGTGCTATTTTTCTACCGAACCTGAATAATTTATTTCTTTTCTGACCACCTTGTTTTTCTGTCCCTTTATGATGGCGATAATTTGTTTGTATGGAAGTAAGGGGGTAAATGGAGAAATACATCAAGACGAGGGGGTTAAATGATGGAGGAAACGTTGAGAATCCGTGGAGTAGATATCACAGGAATTTTAATCGTTAATATTTATCTCATGTTGCTCGACCCACTTGGAAACAGACCAGATAAAATATATATTGATGCTTTAAATAACGTATCGTGGGTGATTATTTTATGCTTAGCAATATGAGGCATCTTTAACCCACTGTAAAGCCAGTATTGATCTCTTCTCTCTCTTTTTTAATCCCACCCTCCCTCCCCCGTCATTCTTCCTTCAGCTTTTCTTATTTTATCACACACTTCCATCCCTCCGTCCTACTTCATTTATTGTCCATTCCTTAGACAAAAAAAAAAAACTTTTCGTAGTCATACCAGTGCATTAAGCTTTGCATGAAACCACTTATCACTGAGCTGCAGATTTATTGTCTTATCTCCAATTTCTGATTTCCGTCGCTCGCTTGTCCATTATGAGTTAACGCGAGACACGGAAAGAATTCTAAGACGTCGAGTATCTTAACCGTCAAAAAGTATGAAGAATATTGTGAAATATTTAATTCATGATTTTCTTTAGGTGATTTTTTTTATCCTAACGTGTATATCATATCGAGTTAAAAATTGCCTGTTCGTTTTTACAGTCGTAACTCTTGCAGGCTCTGTAGTGCTTATGTATAATAATCTCCAGAGATCATACCGTATATCTACATACCTCTCGTCACACCCTCACGTGGTATTATGTATAATACCATTTATTCAAAACTTTTGGATTTTGAAAAGCTTTCATTCAGTTTTCTCAGCTCCTGGTGTTAATGTTATGGGACATGAGCTAGATTTAACGCAGGTTGTGTCACCGGGAAATGCTTTCTGCTAAAACGCCATTTGGTTTGAAGATCAAAGGCACTGCAGTGTTCCCCAACTCGCAGTATATGGTTGGTTTGAGGGTATCTTCTTGAAGGTGAGATTATCTAAACGGTGCCTTTTATTTTCATTTGAGTTCACTTGAAGTGCTAAATAAAATTTCATAATATATTGTACCGAATAGGTAAAATTGGTCAATTAGCAAGAACTCATTTAAAATTAAGTCCTTTCTAAAATTTTCTCTTATACGTTTAGAGATATATATTTTTTTCATTTATGTTAATGTAAAAATTTAAAAAATTGTACCAAAAGAACCTAAAAAACTTACCTAACCTTATTATAACAAACGCAATTTAATTTAGCCTAATCCAACTAAATATATTTTGCATAAGTTTACAATAATTTAATAAACAAACACAATTAAATGTATTTTTTTCGTTAGTGTGAGGAAAAGTAGTCTAATTATGGGTTAAGGTTGTTAGTCTGCCGGCGGTCATTCACGGGTTCAGCCGGTGCTACCCTCTTGCGGGCCGAATCAGAACCCCCACCCTTTTCTGGTGGTAGTTACCTTACCTGGTGACAGTGAAACTGTGGAGAGACACTACACCTCCACTCTTCTCTGAACAGGTAAGGTGCTCTACAGGGGTATTTTTGTTTGTGGTTTATTTAATATTTTATTAAAAACTTAAAATACTTAGTTTATTTCATACCAAAGTCATTATTTGTTTTTATTATTTTTTCCATATAATTGTTCAACTGAAGGTTTTTCTGTAGGTTCAAAATGTTTTTTTGCGAAATTATTACATAAACAATTTTTTTGCTTGCTTTATTCGGCAAGAAGAGCGTTGCTATTTAAGCCAAAATAGCAAGTTTTACCTATTCGGCACGACATATATATATAAGCGAATAATGAACAGTTTCACCGTTGCTTTGGATCACGCCTTTTCCTTGAAAAAGTCGCCGTGACATTAAGCTTAAACCTACTCATTTTGAGAATCTTGTTAGAAAGCATAGTCAGGAGTTTCACTATTTAATTTCATACCGGAATATTCTAAGTTGTAATTTATTATGGCCAGCTAAATGTTTTTTTTTTTTTTATTTACAGTTCCCTTCTTTCCTTCAGTGAGAGGGACATGGGAGATTATTACTAATGATAAAGAGTTCTTAATTCAAGGAATTAATGTCATATATCCCTTTCATGTGATAAATCTGACTATTTTCTATTGCCAACGCTGCGTGTAATCCCTCCGGATCCTTGCCATATCAGTAGTGCCACAAAGTCGCTGCTTTTCGCTACCATCCGACCAACAAACTTCAATAAATATTATATATATATAGTATATATATATAACTTTGAAGTTTTTTTGGATTTATTTTGTTTAAGCACTGTGTGACAGTGATGGTTAATTATGGTTAGAAAGATGAATCAAAGAGGTGGTTAGAAAGATGAATACAAATTTTATTCTTTCTCAAAATCAAACGTATTCTTTTTTTATACTACCCATTGAATAAAACGCTGAACGGCATAGATTCAATTGTTCTGCAAATTATACTCCCTTCAAAGAGGAAATGAGCTTGACGCTTCTCCATGAATGTCAACATATCACACCTTTTTTTTACAGTTACCTTGTTAATATACTTTATTACTATTTTATAGATTAAAATATTCTTAACTGATGGCGTACAGGTGAAATACTTCCTGAATGACCCTCGTTTAGTCCATAAGCCCAACTCTTAAGAGCTCCATTAAGTACAAACTTCGTTTTTAAGATTGGTAGAAAGCTCCGCGTCACACTTCTATACTGGCAAATTAATGTTACCGACTAAAATCCTTTCACATTGTAGTTTAATCCACAGAATGTATTAAACAAGAATGTTTATACATGCTCTCGTTAGTTAATTTTCATTGATATTTTAGAGATTAAAGTTTCCTTGATGATAATCATTCTAAGAAGCCACAAACCATCGTTTTAAGAGGCTAAAAAAAAATTCTAAAAGGACACAACCAGTCCATCTAATGGGTCACAAATTCCACAAGTCATCTTTCTATGAGGCCACAAACTATCGTTCTAAAATATAAAAATAACCATCGTTCTAAGTAGTTAAAAACATGGTTCAAAATGATTAAAATCATCTCCTAAGTGACTACAAACCATCGTTCTTAAAAGCCAAAAATCATTCAAAAATGAACAAACCATCATTCTAATATGCACACACCATCATTCTAAAATGCACAAACCATCGTTCTAATATGCATTACCCATCAATCTAAAATACACTAACCATCATTCTAAGATGCTCAAAGCATTGTTCAAATACGCACTAACCATCAGTCTAAAATTCACGAACAGTTGTTCTAATATACAAAAACCATCGTTCTAAAAGGCTACAAAACATAATTCTAATATGCACAGGCAATCGTTCTAAGAGGCTACACGGCACTGATTATGATGATAATCCCGTAGAGTTCGCATAGTGTCTTTGGAAAAAAGATATATCAAACTCGTTAATAAGACACAACTTGGGGTTTACTGCATTTTATTGAGAGTAGTTTCCGTCCATCAGGGACGAAACGTCTTCTATTAATCCTCAGTAATTTATAACATCCCTGGGGAACGAAACGTCTTTTCTACAATTCTCAGTAAATGATACGTTCTGGTGGACGAAACGTCGTTTCAGTATTTCTTAATGATTGATGAAGTCCCTAGTGGACGAAACGTCTATTCAATTTTTCTCTACATTATAACGTCCCTGGGGAACGAAACGTCTTCACTACAATTCTCAATAACTGATAAAATCCATAGGGGTTACACGAAACGTCTACACACAATAAAATGCCTTAACCCGCATACTATATTTTATAAACATACTTGTCATCGTTAACATACAAACATCTAATGTGCTTGAATCCAGAACCTGTCTCTAGCATCAAGGCACTTTCTACCCTTCTTTTCTTTTTATTTAATGGTATGTACTCCGATGAGGGGAATGCTCGTGACACCTCTAGTAAATCCTTCCAATTTTAGAAGCCCTTTCCTGGCTGGTTGCTGGGGATGGGGAAGGGGGGTCAAGCATTAATATTACCTTGAATCATATTTCACCTAAATGGATTTTTAAGTGCCGGATTTCTTTCTAATTTCCAGAGATGGTGTATTACAATGATGTTTTTTCCGCTTTTGCGTGTATCAGACAGTGGTTTAGTCGCTTCGTTTCTCTCTCCTCTCTTTTCTCTCTCTCTCTCTCTCTCTCTCTCTCTCTCTCTCTCTCTCTCTCTCTCGCTCAGTCCGATGCTCCTTTACTCTTTCCTTGTTTTTCTTAGAAATCCTCAAGAAGCATAAACCATTTATATTTTTCTTTCTTTTAACAGTGAACGCATCTCAAAGACGTGTGTGTGTGTATGTATACATGCGTTGCGCGTGTATGCGTACGCTTTTGTACGAATATGTGTGCGCTGAAGACCGAGCAAGAATGTTATTATACATACATGCCAGGGCTTCCATACGTGTATGCGTGTGCTTATGGACGTTCATGCTTGCAGTCACTCAAGTACATGCGTGTGCTTACGTACATGATCTTGTATACGAGCAGGGTACGCCGGTGAGACAAGGTTTAGTTCTGTTAGTCGTTTCCAAAGTCTATGATCAGTAACACCAAGACAAGTCTGGTGATAAACTTGTCAAGTTTTTCAAACGGTGTTTGCCAGCTTCATTGTGCCCTTCATGCTGGTGACGCTCACTCAAGGGCTGGTGTTTCATTTGTGATGTAAAGCTTAGTGATGTAAAGCTTAGTGATGTAAAGCTTAGTGATGTAAAGCTTAGTGATGTAAAGCTTAGTGATGTAAAGCTTAGTGATGTAAAGCTTAGTGATGTAAAGCTTAGTGATGTAAAGCTTAGTGATGTAAAGCTTAGTGATGTAAAGCTTAGTGATGTAAAGCTTAGTGATGTAAAGCTTAGTGATGTAAAGCTTAGTGATGTAAAGCTTAGTGATGTAAAGCTTAGTGATGTAAAGCTAGTGATGAAAAACGGTATTGTGATTTCGACAAGATGTGGAAAAAGACAGGTTCAGTTCATTACATTTATTATTAGGAAACGATATAACGATATGACTAAGAAACTATATAGTATACTGGTTCTTAGTTATCTCTGTATTAGGACTGAAGGAGCCACACGGGGCGAAACGTTCCCTCTAATAAATGTCCTGACTGTATATAAGTGTCTTTTTCCACTTCTTCAGTGATTAATTTTCTGATATTTTTTTCATTTGCCAACGGTGCCTTTCCAGATTTTATCTTATTAATGCGCACCTCGAGTGATAGATAAGAAGAAACATGTATTTCTAGGTTTTCCTCTTTATCCAGAACCTTGAGTTACTCTTCTCCTTGGAAATATACTGTTGTTTGCTTTCCTTATGCATTCATCATATTCATTACTCATCACTTATTGGCGTTTAACGTATCATTTCCTTGACAAAATCTTGTTTTTGTGACCCCCTCCCACTCTATATGTTCCATGCGAACACCAGGCTTTACTTTAACCCTGATATTTCGTCAGGCACTTTCACTGTCTTTTGGGAACCCATTTTCGAGTATTTTTATTGGAGCACCTTTCCTCGTAACTAGGCGGGCACAACTAGGTAGCTTGTCCAGCACTTGTAGGCAGGAGAATCGAACCTCTACTACTTGCACTGAATGATACACGTGGATTTAGAGCTTCACACAAATATAATAATAATAATGTCACATATTGCTTATATACAGTTCGTGATTCTGGCTCTGGTGGGTAAATTATTAAAGGCTTACTGCCTGATTGTGTGTGAGATTACCTATTGTGTGTGTGTTTGTGTTTGTGAACTCACGTATATGTGGTCGCAGGAGTCGAGTCACAGCTTGTTTGTGTGTGTGTGTATGAGAGAGAAAGAGAGTGAGAGCAAGTGTAAGAGCGAGAGAGAGAGAGGAGGAGGAGAAAGAAAGAGAATAAATTAATATCAAGTAGCAGCTACAGTATTTGACCTATGTTCATTATATCGTGTCTTCAGTAAGAGTAATACTTCCAGCTTCTCCAGCATCCCCTTCAATACTGTTCCATATATATCACCTTTTGGTATATTCTGCAGCTACAAGTGATAGATACAGGATACACACAGACGTATGTAGCGTTATCAGTTTATATACCGAGAGTTTATTTTAGTCCCGATTTTAGTAATTAAATTATACTTGATTTGTATCATTACAATACCGACAAGATGACGACTTGGACACACACGTGTTGGGAATCTTTATTTCAAGACACTTCGCCAACCAGTTTTTTTTTTCCAATTCAGTACAGAGATGATAAACGACGACAGTTGAAGATAAAATTATCAAAGGCTAAATGACTGATTACCTCATCTTCTACTGTGATTGCTTTTTCATATGTTTATTTAAATTATAAAACTACTGGTTGGCGAAATGTTTTCAGATAAAGATACCAGGGAGTTGCACATGTGTCTAAGTCCTCATTAAGGACCCTCGAGTAGACAGTAATCTTTGAATTCAATTAACAAACCATTAACGACATCTATAAAAAAATAGCTTGGGTTTAGCGTAAGCTGTAAGCAAAGTGTTGAACACATCTCACTAGTCGGGGTTGTGATTTCCGGCCTCAACCATCATATCTTCCTCTGTGCCTTTCCCTACTTAAAGTACACCCCCTCCATCTCTTCTTCTTTCCCCATCCTCTTTAGAGTTTGACACACAAACTCCAGCAGGGCGCCGAGTTAGCAGCGGCGTCTCCTCCAACAAATTAGTCCCAGATGATTAACTCCGTACCCTGGTTTTTGTACACATTAGGTCGCCCAGTTCTCATCAACAAGCAGCTGTTATGAGGAGCAGTTTGAGCTGAGCCCCTGCTGGCTTACTGGCTTCCTCAAGAGAATACAGAGCAGCTGGTGGCTTACTGGCGTCCTTGAGAAGGCTGACTCGCTGCTGGTTTACTGGCTTCATCAATGGAATATAAAGCCGCGGCTAGTTTACTGGCTTCTTCCAGGGAATATCGATCATCTGCTGGCTTATTGGCTTCCTCGAGAAATAAAAATTTCCGTGGTTGACGCCTCGGCTTAGTTTTGCATTAATCTTGCTTTGTATTTTAATGTCATCGTTATCTCGGGTCTCCCTCTCACTTCCACTCATAAACTATTAACATCTCTTCTAATCATAAAGGTATACTTTACACACCTGGGAGATGTGTATCTCCGTGTATTTACACCAGGTCTTCTTTAAACTCTATTTTAGTGATTATAGTATCCTTGTTTTGGTGTGTACAGGTGACATGCCGCCTTAGTCGGTAGGCTTTAAACCTAATAAGCCAACCAGCCGATCAACTAATCACGTACGAGTGATGCAAGATCCAGTGGTCTTACTAAAGGTTTCATTACTATTATTACTGTCATGTCGCAGACTGCAGTTTGAGTCTTTAATAATGCACAAGCCGAAGCGGCGAGGCTGGCTTTAAGAGGCAATGGTCTTTCTTGACGAATAAGCAAAGTGAAATTTGGTTGATGAGATAAATCCTCAAACATTAGTCTGACATTAACGAAAAAATTATACATCAGGAATTTATTCTGATTAGTGATATGTAAAGTAGAAATATGCTAAAATAAATTACGTTCATTATAGATAGGTTAGGTGAGATCTCAAAGGTAGGTTTGGTACAAAACTATCTATTAATTATCTATTAATTCAAAAAAACATTAAAATTAAATTGAGCTTGTTATAAGGTTAGGTAAGTTTTCTAAGGTTCTTTTGGTATAAATTTATTAATTTTTACACTAACATAAATGAAAAAAAATATATCTTTAAACGTATAAGAGAAAATTTTAGAAAGAACTGAATTTTAAATGAGTTCTTGCAAATTGACCAGTTTTATCTATTCGGCACGACAACACACACACACACACACACACACACACACACACACACACACACACACACACACACACACACACACACACACACACACACACACACACACACACACACACATATATATATATATATATATATATATATATATATATATATATATATATGCAAGACAACCACTATGAAAAATAGAGAATTCAAGCGCTTTCGTGACTACTCACATTATCAAGGAACTATAAAAGGAAACATGACAAGAAGGCTTATAAAGGGCAGACTACACCTCACAGTCACATCACACTAACAAAGACAACACCTCACAGTAGCGTAACATCGCACGACTCTGTGAAGAGGAACATAAGAAAGGACCTGAAACTCTTCCCAAGAATTAAGATTTTTTTTTTTTTTTATATTTTATTTGAGACATATTTCAACATACATAATAATATTACAAAATCCAACCACCAACATAACACTCATCTGAACATGAGGCAACCTCACAAAACTAACTACAACCTTGTCCTCCAATAACATAACGCACAATCAAACTTTATAACCTAACAATGTAAAACATTGTCCTTGCCACCTTGATACAAAAGTACCACTTTGGACACACACACACACACACACACACACACACACACACACACACACACACACACACACACACACATACACACACACACACACACACACACACACACACTATGATCATTAAACATCGGTTGAGAAGCAACACAGGAGACTTAAGCAACAATATTCAGAAGGAACACACACACACACACATACCATACAAACAACCAACACAGAGGTGGCCAACCCTTACGCCTTCCCATGATCCCCCCCACCCTAAAAACCAAAAACAAACCCCAACCGAAGCCTATCCCGAAGAACCAACCCCCCTCCTGAACACACAGCACACACCCCCTCCTACTGTCGCCCCGTCCAACTTGTAAGAAGTCGACCGTCATCACCCACCCCGCCACACCCCAATACACACAAACACATACGTGACCCTACCATACCTAACACAAACACACGGCCCCCCAGTCGCAGAAAAAAGCCCCCAACAACCCCTATAATAACCACCCACTGTTAGATTTCTGTAAGCCAGACTAAACTTCTC
Organism: Cherax destructor; assembly: GCA_009830355.1. Lineage (NCBI taxonomy): Eukaryota > Metazoa > Arthropoda > Malacostraca > Decapoda > Parastacidae > Cherax > Cherax destructor. The sequence goes on from WNWK01032533.1 coordinate 21,687, forward strand.
ATCCCAACCACCCCCATACACCAGCCTGTTTCTACACTTTGTACGATACATTCTTGCAGCCAGAGCCCTGATCCTTTCCTGGGCCCCCACCTCCCGCAAACACCAAGACCCCACACGAAATCTACCACACAATACATGAGACCTCC